>PVLD010035981.1:0-11299 GCA_004027595.1 Dinomys branickii | reverse complement strand
TCAAGCAGAGAATAACTTCTATACAAATAACATAGTCAAAATGCCAGAAGTACAACACAAGGACAGAAACTGAAAAGCTCTCAGAGAAAAACACTTACAAAGTTCAATGCATTGTGGTTACAGCAGACTTCTCAACACAAACCTCAAAGGCCAGGAGAGCTTGGAGTAGTGTTTCAAGCCCTAAAAGAAAACTACTTTCTGCCTAGACTAATTTATCCTGCAAAACTGTGTTTCAAAATTCATGGACCAATAAAGAAATTCCAGGTCAAAGAACACCTTCAGAAATTCATGTGTGCCAGAACAGAACTCCACAAAAATCCTCAAGGATATCACAGATATAGACAGTGAAACCAGCAATTCCAAAGATGCATGGAATGAATATAGCAGGAAAGATGAGAGTTTCAACAAAAGGAAAAAATAAGAAAATCATCAACAAATAATAATTTGATGATAGAAACAAGTCAATACCTTTCAGAAATAACTTTCAACACCAGTGGCCTCATCTCTGCTATCAAAGACACAGATCTGCAGACTGGATCAAAAAATAAAAACACCTAATGGTATATTACAAAAAGAATCATAATTAATTCAAAAAGAAACTTGTAGACTGAAAATCAGAGGATACAAAACAATAGTCTATCAAGATCCCCAAAACAAACAAGGGTAGCTATCTTATTTTCAAGCTAAAACTGATTGCTTAATTACATATTAGTTAAGTGGAGAATTCAACAGAAAGAGACAATAATTGGAAATATATACCTGTGAAATACTGGCACACTCAATTTTAAAAACTAACGGTAATAGAAAGAAAAGATCACACACACACAGATCCAGAAATAGAGAAAATCTCAATACCCCACTTTCTCAAATAAACATCAATTAGACAAAAAAACAACTCAGAAACATGAGAACTGAATCACCTTTTGGAACTAATGGATTTAATAACTCTCCAGAGAATGTGCTATACTATACAACAGAATACACATTCTTCTCAGTAGCACATGGAACTCTTTTTTATAGTAAGTCACACACTAGCACATAAAGCTTCCTTATATAAATACAAAGGAATCAAACTTGCCCTGTATATATATTCAAATCATACTGTAACAAAACTAGAAATCCATGGCAAAGAAACTCCAGAAATTTGGCAAACACTTACACATTAAATAACATGCTCTTGCATAATTAATGGATGATGGAAGAAATTAAACAATTCCCAGGATCAAACATAATGCCTCTTCAACACACAAGAACTGATAGGACACAATGAAAACGGGTTTAAGAGGGAGGATCATTTCTGTGAATGTTCACATTAGAAGAACTGTGATCCTGATGTACTTCAAGGTCCTAAAACAACAAGAATGGTCTGATACCAAACCTAGTGCAGGAAAGGAAGTTGTGAAGACCACAGTGGAAATTAATGAAATTGAAATAAAAACAATACAAAAAATCAATGAAATAAAGGGCTGGTTCTATGAAAGAATAAAGAAAATAGATAAACCCTTAGCCAAACACAACAACACAAGGAAAGAAAAGACCCTTAATTGACACAATTACAAATGAAAAATAAGAAAATCACAATGGACACAACTTAATCCAGAAGATTCTTACTATTATGAAAAATCTACTCCAACCAATTGGGAAGTCTAAAAGAAAGAAACAGTGAAATACGAATTCATACATGACATATCAATTTCCAAAACTGAACCAAACAATATAAAAATCCTGAATAGTCCAGTAAAAGGTAATGTAATTGAGATAGTACACAACTACCCAGGATCCAGCGAATTCACTGAGTTCTACAAAACATTCTGGTAAGACCTCATGCCAACACTTTTCAAATGCTTTAAAGAAATTCAAAGGAAAGGAGTACTTCCAAATTTATTTCTGAAAGTTTCCATACCTTGATTCTAAAAATAAACAATGACACATCTAAAAAAGGAAAGTTGCAAGCCAATCTCTTTTGTAAATATAGCAGCATAAACTTTCAGTAAGATACTGGCAGACAGTATGCAACAGATTAGCAAAAATATCATACACTGTGATCAAGTAAGCTTTATTCCTGGGATGCAAGTATTGTTCAATGTACACAAATAAATAAAGGTAATACATCACTCAAATGGAAGATAAAAATCATTTGATCATCTCCTTACATGCATAAGAGCCTTTGTCAAAAGCCAACAGATATTAATGATGAAAATCCTAAAGAAATTAGATATAGAAGGATCTGTTTTCTTTATTTTAAAAATAAAAGAAAGAAAACACATTAACAGCCATCCATTTACAAAATAGCATAAGAACAATACAAGCAATACAGAGATACAGACTAAGTAGTAAGGAATTATCAATGGTTGCCATATTACATATTGATATCTTCAAAGTGGTTTTTCAGGAGAACAAATGGAGACATGCAAGATTGATCAAATAATTAATCATTAACTGTTCCTTTCAGTAAAGCAATAGAAGTCAGTAGTTCAACTATGTTAGCTATTCTGTATGTACATACATACATAATTTCCCTTTATACATACATAATTTCCCTTCCTTTCCTTTCTCTTTTCACTCACCCCAGTTGCTCTTTACTTTTGAGCATGTTCCTTTCATTTCACAATATCTGTGCTACCTCCTAATTTTTATTCACTCTTTCAGGTTCTTACACTAGTGAGACAATATGTTGCTTACACATGGAGGTCTTGTTTATTTCACTTATGAGTATGGTCTCCAGTTGTGAACACTTATCTGTAAAAGCCTCAAGTTTATCTTTCTTTATAGCTGTGTAATATTCCATTATATAGAAGTATCACAATTTTTTTCCCATTCCTCAGTGGAGGGACATTTGGGTTACTTCCACAATTTAGCAATTACAAATTGTGCTGCTATAAACATGGGTGCACATATATCACTGTGAATATGATGTTTTCAGATCTCCTGGGAAAATACCCAGAAGGGGAATGGCTGGCTTGAATGGGACCTCCAGACCTAGTTTGCTGAGGATTCTCCAAACTGATTTCCACAGTGGTTTCACCAATCTACATTCCCGCCAGCCATGGAGAAGAGTTCTCCACAGCCTCACCAGCATTTGTTATTGGTTGATTTCTTAATGATAGCCATTCTTACTGGGGTGAGATAAAATCCCAGTGTTGTTTTAATTTGCATTTCTCGAATGACTAATGATGTTGAACATTTTCTCATGTATTTATTTGCCATTTGTATTTCTTTATCTGAGAAGTGTATGTTCACCTCAGATGCCCATATTTGGACTGGTTCTTTGAATTTGGGGGGTGATGTTTTTTAATTCTTTATATGTTCTAGATAGAAGACCTTTGTCCTAGGGACAGTCAGTTGAACTTTTCCCCAAGTTTGTGGGTTTTCTTTTTACTCTGCTGATGATTTCTTTAGATGTGCAGAAACTTTTCAGTAGGACGAGATCCCAGTTGTTGATTATTTGAAGTATTTCCCATGTGGCTTGATTTTTGTTTATGAACTCTCTGCCTACCCCTATGTCTTCAAGATTTTTACCTATTTCTCTTCCAAGATTTAGTGTTTCTGTTTTAATACTGAGATCTGTGATCCGTTTTGAGTTTGATGCATGTTGATAGCCTGTAAGAAATCATGACTTGTGTGAAGTATTCATGGTATAAAGTCGCTGACAGCTATGTTGCAGAGCAGTCTACATGGACCAGAAGTGCTCATTTAAGGGCAGTTACGTTGCTGTAGGTGCGAGATTGGAGCAAATGGTTCCGCAGGAAATGGAGCTGTGAGAACTTCAAGTCAGAATTCACAGTTTGAAGAGTAATTATGATGTTCCAGAACATGACATGACTATGTAGATTTTTGTACACACATAAATGTATATTGTTGTACATGAAAAAATAAGACATCCCCTGAAAATAAGCTCTGTTGCATCTTCCAAAACAACAGTTTTTATAATACCTGGCCTTATTTTCAGGGAAGTGCAGTACAAAAAGTATTAAAGAACAGTAGGGTCAGAAACGGCAGGTTTGAGAGACTGGGGAGTCATTTCAAAACCTGATGGTGCATCACGAATATATTCTAATGGAAATGAATGTGACATTAAAATATTTATTTTATGTTTTAAAAAATCAGTTCAGTTCAAGTCAATTCAGTGACTGGGGAGTCCACAGCTGGGCAGTGAGAATGTTGGGGACAGGGCTGTGTAAGGGTTAAGTTGCTGCTCACAGTGCTCTGTGGCTGTGTTGGAAAAGCTCATATTCATAGTGTCTGAAGGCAGCATAAGACCACAGCTCACTCAGAGTTCAAAGGGCTCAAATGCCTGATTCAAAAGCTAAAGAAGGAGCATCATAAATTCATTCATTCAGCCAGTTTCCCAGGTCCTGCATGAGAAAAGAGTTCTCTTTTACCTTAGAGGTAAAAGTTCTCTCAGAAAGATTTTGCTTAGAATGTCTTTTTTTCTACTTCTCAAGGCTTGCTCATTTTTCTGGGCTTTTGCCTCAGAAGTCCTCTTCACTTCCTGCACCCTCCTGAATTGTTAAGGACCCAATAAATATTGACAGTTGTTTTAGCTCCAAGAGAGCTCTGACCCCCACAAACTGCACTGTGTTTGCTCTTTTATTTATCCTCCGTACACTCTTCCATGAGATTGGGAGACTGACCAGCTCCTGATAGAGGGCGCCATGAGTGATCACTCTGGCCGCTGCTCCCCGATGTCACCTTGTCCTTACCCTCACACAGTTCTTGCTCTATCACCAGCACATAATAGATGCCGTGCTCATTTCAGAAGCATGTACGCCTGTAACAAATATAACATACAGGGGGAGAAGGGAACCAGCAGAGACCTTGAGGCTTGTGTATAGGCAACATAGCCTAGAATTTACCGTGCATGGGTGCAGGCAGAGAGCACCATAAGACCTTCTGCTGCAAACACAGAGAAGTATGTCCCTTTTCACAGGGATGGAAAGAAGGTAGGGGCAAAGATGCCAATAAACATCTGTGGTCAAAGTTCTCTGGCAGATTCACATCTCATTGGGCAGAGGCCTTGAAACGTCCATGCAAATTCTCATTCGCTGGTGTCTCCAGATGTTCCCAGATGTTTCAGGGGCTGTAAAATTCCTTGTCCTATCTTATCACCTTTCCTGTACTTGGCATGACAGGGAACTGAGCTAAGCTCCCTGCTGAGAACTGAGTTCCCTGCGAAGAGTAGTGTTTCTGCTGGCAAGCAGGTTGGGGGCTGAGGGAGACAGGTCTGGTTCAAACTTTACAGCACCTGCACATAATACATGCCATCATCATCGACCCTGGGGTCCTGCACCTGAGTCATTAGCAGAATGAAGCTTGATTCTGGAAAACCTGTCACCTCCCCCACCACTATGAACTGAAGGTCATCATGGTTATACCCAGTGTCCCCTCTGTAAGACCTACCTCCTAGTAGCAAAGTACAGGAGAGAAAAAGCCCAAGGTCCACTGGGAGAGAGGTCTATGCCCATAAGAGAAAGTGCAACCTGCTTCTTCCATTCCCATCAGATTCTTTTTATCTTGTGCTCTCCACAGACACAGTCCAGCTCCCAAGAATAAAAGTACTGCTGTGATCTCCCTTAAGGTGCCTCCAATGAGGTCTGCTATGGGCTGTCCATGTGAGTCCATTTTTCCATAAGGAGAGAGTGCAGAATTTTAAGGTGGGAGACAAGCTGAAATACATGTTGGCAGTGGAGACAGAGAGAGAAAGAAGGTGGGTAAGTTGGGAGGAGCCTGATTCAAAAACTGAGGAAGGAGGAGCATGGTAAGTTCATTCATTCAGCCAGTTTCCCAGGTCCTGCATGAGACGGGATGTTGGAATGAAGGAAGCAGTGTCTGTGTCCCTGAGGAGCTTCTCATCCAGAAGATAAGAAAGAAAATATCAACTACCAGACATACGGATCTCACTGCAACTGAAGTTTTACCTTGTATAAGGCTTGGGGAAGGGCCTCTCAGGAAGGTGCTGGGTAACTGAGTCATGGGGGAAAGTGAGAACTTCCTAGCAGGAAGGGAGCGGGCAGGAAAAGGCTGCAAACAAGTAGGGTCAGAGGGAGGCAAGAGCGAAATCCATAGTACCTTGTGGAGCGTAGAAGGTGTAGAAATTTGAATATACAAAATGGGAGGTAAGGGAAGAATGTGCCAAAGGATTATAATTGATTTTAATATACTAGATTCTCCAGCAGCTCCTGGTAGAAAGGTTACAGAGGATGAGGCCATACACAAGTCCCAAGTCATTTATTCATTCAATGAAACTCCCTTAATGCACAGACATTATTCAGAGCTGTGTTTGTAAAGGATTCAAGGGGTAAAAAGAGATGGCCCCTGACCTCCAGATGTTCACATTTGGATTCAAACATATAAGTGGATAATTTCTGTTCTGTGTCAGGTTGTCCTGGACAGCTGCCTAGAAGAGGTGAGGCCTTAAAGACTCACAATGGTGGTGCATATTCAGGGGCTACAGCAGCAGCTCTGTGGGAAGTGTACTTGTGAGTGGACTACATGAGCAGAGAACTTACAAGCCCTGAGTCCTATAGGAGTAGCTGGAGGTCAGATGCAGAGATAACCTTGACAAATGTCATAATCTGATCTGCTTTTCCAAAGCCTACTCTGGACCAGCAGGGAAGGACAGGGATTGAGGGACTTTTACAGGCAGATGTGAGATGGATGTGACCTCATACTTCTGCACAGGGTGATCCTGTGTAGGTAGGTGGTGATGCTAATGAACGCGGCAGGGAGAAAAGCCTGGCACTCCCAGACTCCACTGCCCCCTGAGCTCCTGGACAGCCTTCCTGCCAGCAGGTGGCACTCACTTGGTAAACAGGCCTCACCAAGGCCTGAGGTGACCTTGTTCTGGTCCATGGGATTGCTGACCACACAGGTGAGGCTGGCGTTGGCCTGACTCAGAGGCAGGCTCATAGCCTGGGCCCAGGGGTTTGGACCTGGCCCTGGTGTCCCTCTCTGCTCCAGCTTTCTGGGGAGGCTCTTTCTCTCTCAGGTCACATTCAGGAACTTTGTGTCCCCTGTGGCCCTGCACTCCAGGGTGATGTTGTATAAGCCTGGTGTGACGGACAATACCTTGACTAGAATCAGTGGAGGGGACACAGGTTGTGGGAGAGGAGAAAGATGTCACATTCTCACTGTCTCACCACAGCCCATGCAACTGCCCTATGAGACAGGAAAGAGCAATTTATAAATAAACATGATTTGCCTCAAGCTAAATGTTGAGCAAGAGACAATAGCCACTGACAAGCTTCATGTGATTTCCCTAATTGAACAAGTCTTAAAATTTGTTATGAGAAAAGGATGGCTAGATACCCCTTCCATGGATCATTATTTTCAACAATTTGGGGATTTTTTGGAAGGTGAAGAAGTCTGAAACAAAAAGAGTTTATACTAGTACAGCACCCTTACCCTGCAACTCCAGCTGAGACATTGCCTGGGGCAGCACAGGCCTCACAGAGCAGAAGACTGAACCATCTTTGTGAGGATTCAAAGAAGTTCCATGCCTCAAAAGCAGAGACACGTGTGAACATGCAGTTGTTGTGACTGGGGCAACAGCTCTGCATATGGTTAGAACATGCTCTGAACCTGTGCTCCAGACAGGAAGGTAAGAGTCAGGGTCACCAGCCAGCCCTGGAAGACATGGGGGACTTCCAGCTATGAAGGCTGCTCCTCATGGCAGACGCTTCCCTGTACACAGAGGAACTGTAAGGAAACAAAGTCAGGGAAGTGGATTTCCTAAGGAGTACAGTAGTAACCATTCTCATTCTCAGGGCATAGAGAGCTGAAATGATGGGGCCCCGTGGGCATGAGGCTGGCCTTAGGTGGTGCTGCGTGTGAGCAGCAAGGACAGGAGGACTAGACACATATAGATCCCTGAAGTGGTGGAAACTGGTCACTGATGGCCACATTCTAATCCTTAGAGCCTGAGAACATGGCAAGTTACCCAAAAAGGAACTGACTGTGCCACAGAAGGGTTATGGCAGGTTATCTAGACAGTCTCGGCATCATCCCTAGGACCATTGTGGCAGAAGAACAGAAACGAGCAGGTCTGAAGGACACCATGTAAGAAGGACTTAACTCAGCCATGTGATTTAGGTAGTGTTGGGATCCGCTGAAGCTGGAAAGTAATTACACGTGCAGGACAAAGCCAGCCCAAGAACACGGGAGGCGTGAGAACACCGAGCTCCTCGAAGCACGTAAACAAGCTGTTGTAGCTTGTTAACTGATTGCTGGACAGCGAGGCAAACATTAACCAACCTCTTGAGGGTATAAATAAACACTCTACTGTTCTTGGTGGTTCCCCTGCTCCACCAAGAGAGGGGACCTCCGCCTGATCCCAGCTTTTTGTCTCTTGTCTATTTTGTCCTCGTTCTCACCGCTGTTCCTTCTCTGACCTCTCAGCATCACTGTGTATGCCGACTCAGAGGCAAAGTCCCAGGTGGTCTCCGGCTTGCCTCCTAGATCTTTTCCTGGCCACTTGGTCATATTCGGAACCAGACAGAGCCTCCTTGGATCCCCTTCAGAAGAGTGGAGGCTTCAGAATCTTTAGGCCAAGTACCATGAGCTCCAGAATTACGGCAGACACCTATAGTATTAGAAAGGGGAATAACGAGCATTTCCTCAATGATAGGAACTGAGAGAAGCAGTTTTTCTTTTAATCAGCTGATTCAGTATATTCTCTTGACTCTCAGAGAGCAGCCTATACAGAGAATTAGAAGCGATTCTGGGATCAAGTCCTCATTCTACTGGCATGTAACCCTAGATGGTGAGCCGAACCTGGCTAGTCTTCAGTTTCCCTTCTTCCCTTGAAATGGTGGTGTGAAGTGAAGGAGACCATGGATAGAAATTGCCTAGCCATCACCTGGCATATGGCAAGTACCAAACTGTAGAAGGCAGCTTTAAAGTGTCTCCCAAGGACCCACCTTCTATTTACACCCATGTCTAATCCCCTCCCCTGGAGTGTGCTCTGCACCTAGACACTGGCTTCCGAGAAGTAGAAAGCAATGAAAGAGACAGATGTCACTGAATACAACTACATAGGACAAGACACTGGCTTCTGCCTGGCTCACACTTGCTCCCTGTCCTCGCTGTCTTCTGCTGGCTCTGAGGAAGTCCGAGGCCCTGTCATGAGCTGCCCTGTGCAGAGGCCCAGGAGGCGAGGTACTGAGGCAGCCTCCAGTCTACACCCAGCAGGAACTGTGGACTTCCACAGTACAGCCACAGGGTCTGCCTCCTGTCCACCACCCCACAACTGGTGCCCGGAGCTGCTCCTCCCTAGTCCAGCCCTGAGATGCCCATACCCAACCCACATTTTGATCTCAGTCTGCAGAACCAGAGCAAGAAGACCATTCTGAGCTACATGTGAGTGCTGATTCCACAAAAGTGAAATGGTGCAGGATTGATTTACTTTAAGGCAATAAATTATAGAACAACAAGGTACTGCAGATAGCCAGGCAAAAGTAAATGCACTTTCCTTTGCCTCTCTCTAGGAAGGATATTAGTCAGGGGAGGCTACGTGTGTTATGGAGACAGTTACACCACCCTGGACCTCGAACGGGGGAGCCCAAGACTCCACTTCACCCACACGGTGTGTAAGATAAGACAGTGAGGGGGGGTCATGTCCCACACACCTGGGACTCTGCTCCTTTGCAGTTCAGCCACAGAGAGCCCACAGTGTCCTCTCTGCCTCCTCAGGCAGCACGGTGAGGAAGGGAGACAGGTGAGGCACACATAGTTTCTGCTCAGCAGTCCAGGAGAGACAAAGTGACTGCCTATGTGTTGTGGTCAGAACTTCCTCAAGACGCCTGGCTAAAAGGTCACAGTCTGAAATGCCCCATCACAATGTATCTACAAGTTTCACTGGGATCTATGTACCTGGTGCTAACTGTGGTACCCAGTCTTCTGGTTACAGCCAGGAGCACCTGCTTCTATTTGCCCAGCTGTTACGGAGGGTCAGGATTCCAGAGCAGAAGTAGAGCAATTTAGGGTGATGATTCTAACAAGGACAGCCTTCCCTGAACTCTAGGGCAAAGCATTTTGTCTCATTCACTACCACAGCGGCCAGGTCTAGAGGTCAGTGAACTTCATTCTGTCTCAGTTCCCGCGTGATCTTGAGAGACTCACAGTCCATCGATGTCACAGAGGCACTGTACCCGACTCCCACAATTTAAAGGAAGAAAGATTTATTTGGTGCACAGTTTGCAGAGCTTTCCGGCCTTGTATGCTCAGCTGGTTAGAGGGTTGTGGTGGAGGAGAGGAGCCCATGGTATGGCCGTGGGGAGGCAGAGAACAAAGGGAGATTGGCCCTTCCAGAGCAGGCCCTAGAGACTCGCCTCCTTCTCCAGCCTCCACCTCCCCACAGCACACTGAGCTATAAACTCATCAATGGTCTAATCCACTGAGGATTGTCCAAACCCCCCATCCAATCACCCCACCCCGGCCAAGTGCAGTGGGGCCACCTATATCTCCAGCACTCAGGAGGCTGAGGCAGGAAGATAGCCTTGCATTCAAGGCCGGCCTGAGCTTCAAAACTGAGACTAGCCTGGAATACATGAGAGAGACTCTGTCCCAAAAGAACCAAAACCAAAACCAAACCAAACAAAACAAAACAAAATAGAAAACCCCAGCGTCAAACCACAAAAGTCCCTGCTGTAAGTGCGTGAGGCTTTGAGGAGACACTGTCTTCTTCTGGGCTTGCACTGCCTATCACAAAAATAAGAAATTTTAAGTCCTTTTTTCCTTCCATCTTTCTTTCTCTTTCCTTCCTTTCATACTTCCTTAAAATATCTCCTCCTATTTCTCTCTATTTTCCCTCCCATTCTCCTTTCTTCTGTTCCTTTAGTTCTTTGGTGTCTTTTAGTCTTTCAGCCCTTGTGCCTATAAATAAGACTTTACAAAATTTAATGTATATCCCTAGTTATATCATATTTCAGAATTTTTTTTTATTTTTTTGGCGGTACTGGGGATCGAACTCAGGACCCTGAGCCTGCTAGGCAGGCGCTTATTCCACTGAGCTATATCCCCAGCCCATATTTCAGAAATTTAAAAAGTCTACATTTTGATGTTCATAAAAAGTTACTTATTTATTTTTTTATTATTTTATTATTTTATTTTTTTATTTTTATTTTTTTATTTTAGAAACATAAAAGTACAAAAACATATTGACAAACAGACACCCATTATCATAGAAAATAGTACAATCACAACTAATCTATAGACAAGGTGATATGGTCTCAACAGTAGTTGTTGCTTTATCCATTGATATCTTCGAATTGTAGATGTATGGACCCATATACAGACATGC
>PVLD010035980.1:0-11327 GCA_004027595.1 Dinomys branickii | reverse complement strand
TAGAGAGTAACATTCTCTGCCAAAACAATTTTCTCTTTATTAGAGACACAAACCAAACAAAAGAAATCGCATGCATTTAAATGGATATAGAAGAAACAATCATGTAAAATACTTTTGTAATATACTGAAAAGCCATATGAACATACAATGACAAACAAATCATTATTCTTATGCAACAGAAAAACATTACATGTCTTTGTAATAGCAAAGTAATTGCTATAAAATATTAAACAATATAGGTGCTGATATTTCCAGTGTTAAAATTCCACAGTGCTGTTTTTTATCAATGAAAAAAAAATACCAAAATTAGATCTCTCTGTGCAACTAATTGTAATATTGGCAGACCAACTCCAAACAAATTCTTTGTGATTTGAAGGCTTCAACAAAAGCACAAGTAAATAAACTGAATTTAGAATAATGATGTTAGAATAAAAGGTTTTTGCAAAGGTAAGAGAGCAAGTAGAGGTCGGATCTGGAGAGAAGGCTGGCATCTCATTGAATACTAGAATCCATGCCTAGGAGAATGGTGCATTCTGAAGGACACCTTCAGATTGTCTTTGCTTTGTTTTGTTTTAAGATAAAATGGGCAGATAGGGAAGTACAAGATGGGAACGGGCTATACAGTGGCACAAGGAAAATAGTGATCTTACATGCTGACTGAAATCCCATCCTGCATAGACGATGCTGCAAAGGGGAAGAAAGGGCTCACAGACACCTCTGGAAGAGCTCCTGAAATATGAGAAGCATGCAGAATGAGGGTTCTGGCATCCATCAGAGCAAAGTCATTGCTGAGGGAAGCTCAGGGTCAGGCACTAGATCTCTTAGGAAGAAAACTGATGAGAGCAGTCAGCCACAGAAGGCGACAGATCACAGCCAGTCTGCAGGCTGGGACGCAGAGAATGAGGAGCACGTGTGGGATTCTCCAGACCCAGGGTTCCTCCAGAAGCTCTAATAGTCAGTGATGCATAAATATCCAAACTGGAACAAATGGTGTCCTGGTAGAATTGGAATAGTCATTGTAAATGTACTGAAAAAGAAGATGGCTAGGACTTGCTTTCATTTTAACTATGATATTGATGAATTATCTCAACCTACAAATTTAGAAATTAGCAAGATATCACTATTTTAGGGAGATAAAATGGAAATACAAATATATACATTCACTGGGCTTAAAGATAACTTATTGTACCCGTCTATTCTCTCTGAGTCCATGACTAGAACCCGCACTGCAGTTCTCATGGGTGCTCTGTTCTGCTTGTAGCTTCCTCTTCTCACTGTAAAGTCTGACTCTGTGGAGACCACGGCAGGTTGGCTGACATGGACAACCTCACCATCTTCACAGAATTCCTCCTCATGGATGTCACAGGCTCCCAGGACCTCCAGGTTCTACAAGGTGTGCTCTTCTTAGTAATATATCTGGGAGCACTGACAGGGAATCTTGTAACTGTCACTCTCATCATGACAGACACCCATCTGCACTCTCCCATGTACTTTTTCATAAGCAATGTGGCCCTCACAGACCTCGGGAGCATCTCACCTATTGTTCCCAAAGCCATAGTGAATTTCCTGACAGGCAGTAAAATGATCTCCCTGACAGAGTGTGCAGCACAGATTTTCCTATATGCACTGTTTGGAGCTGTGGAATTTGCCTTCCTGGTGGTGATGGCCTATGACCGCTATGTGGCCATTTGCCACCCTCTGCACTATGGGCTCATCATCACCCCGAGTCTGTGCTCCCACACCGCAGCTGGCTCCTGGGTTTCTGGTCTGGTCTTCTCTGCTGTTCACACAGGATTTCTGTTCAGGTTTCCTTTTACTAGTACTAATGTGATCCAACAATTTTTCTGTGATATTCCTCAGATTCTAAGGATTTCATCTTATAATGTCCACTTGTCTGAATTTGTTATTGCTGTAAGCATATGTCTTGTCTCAGCATGCTTTGCCTTCATGTTTATGTCCTATGTTAATATATTTTTGTCTGTGCTTAAGGTCCACTCAGTGGAAGCGTGTAACAAAGCCATTTCCACGTGTACCCCGCAGGTGGCCATTCTCCTTTTGTTTCTCTTCTCTGGGTCAGTGGCCGCATTTGGCCCCAGTGAAAACAAACCATCCCTTAAGAACCTGCTCACCACTGTATTCTACACCATGGTGCCCCCATTCGTAAACCCGATCATCTACTGTCTTCGCAACAGGGAGATTAATGCTGCTCTCAGAAGAATGTTCAGCAAATATTCTCAGTTCTCTGTCAGGAGTTTTCTAGAATAAAACACGAATATCAATCTATCAGATGAAATTAGTTTAAATCCTGTTCAATGAATTGGATGCTTCACCTGTGGCCTATCCCTCCATAGTTGTCTCGGTGTATATTGCTCTCTGGACTTGCTATGGTCAAATACCAGTCCACGTCTCAGTCTCCTTGCTGAGTACTTCTGTGTCCCATACATGCAACTGAAATACTGCACATCTGCTTTACTTACAAAATGTTTTGAAAATATCTCATGTTATTCTGAGCTGACATCAGGCACCATGAAGAGCAGAGCATCCTTCAATGTTCCAACCTTACCAGACTCCTGTGCTGTGGAGAGAACCTCAGGTGCTGGATCTGAGCGATCTGGAACGGCGTCCTGAGTCTCCTGTGAGGAGCTCCTGCTGTCTTCACTGTGCTCTTTGTCTTACTCTTCCTCTCGGGCGAGGAGAGTTTACAAGGTCACTAAAGAGGGACAACTCAGACCTGAGGGCACAGTAGGGTGATTTATACTGAGAGCTGTGCCAGCCCCACTCAAATCTTTTCCTTGTTTGGTGAAAATCAAGACAAAAATTTGGCCATCAAAAACAAAGAATAGCAACTCCTGAAAATGTTTGTTTTCTTCCCTGCAATCCAGAGGAAAACATGCCAGCCTTGCGTGAACCACTCTGACTCTCTGTGCCACGAAGAACATGAATCACGGTGTTGCAATCCCACAGATGCAAAATAACTGTTTCATGAATTGCCCTGGAGAGCTAGAGATAATGCTTGTGTTATATGCTGCTTTTCTTTCATCAAATAGCACATATCAATGGATGCACTCAAAATGCGGGTGTTTTATTTTTTGACTTTCAAGACCTAAACCTGCATCCTGGTGGATAAAATGCATATTAAAAACTATGTGTCTCAGAACTGAATCTCAAATTCTCACCTGTTCATGAAGCCATCCTGTCTGGGATATCTCACCATGGAGGCCCTGGCAGCCATTTCCCACCAGTCTAGCACTGGAGCATCAGGGGCATCAGGCTCCCTGCATCTCCATACTTACTGTTCCTCACAGAAGCAAGCAGTGCTCAGTACCAGGGACCTCCTGTCACCCAGAGCTCACAGCCCAGTGAAGCTTGGGATGTGGCTCACCCTGAGATCCATGGAATTTCCATGCTTCATCGCTGAGAAATCTATGTCTGATCTTCTCCAGCTCTGTCTGGGTACAACTGAACATGTGAGATTCAAATCTTAATTTGATTTCCATATTTGTTGAAATTTTTACGCTAACCAAACAACATTTCTGCCTGTCTTTTCAAAGTATACCTCTACCTGGGTCATTAGCATAACCGATTTCAAAGAAAAAACTCACTTTCTAAATCATATATAAATAACACCCTTGAAAAGAAATAGGGTTAACATTTTGTAAGTTTTGAATAATTTTCTATGAGTTTATCTTTCCATATTGTTCATTTATATGTACATTTATGTGTAAAGTTTCTGTCCAAGTTTATTTTCCTCCACATATGTGAATGAACAAGTATACTGGTTTCTATTTTCCGCTGTTAATTTATAAAGTTGTGCCACGCTGGTTATTATTTCTTTTGACTTTCCCTGGAACACATTATTTTATTAGCAGATTCATGAATTCTATATTGTTTTTTGTTTGTATAATTTCAGGTTATGTTCCATTACTTTTAAGTAATGTACTATTATCAGTTAGAGTTTCTCAAATTGGAAACTTTTCTCCTAAGTGGCTTTGTTATATAGAAACTTTTGATTTTTGTAATTTTTTTGCATACTTCATTACTGACAAAGTCTTTCCTCTACATCTCTAAGAACTCAATGTTGTCAGAGTCCGCATATGAGTGAGACCATGGAGTGTTTGTTTCTCTCAGTTTGGCTTATTTCACATGACAGAAAGTCCTCCAGTTCAGCTCTGTTGGGGCAAATAAAAGAACCTCCTTCATTTTAGGGCTGAATCACATCCCAGGGAGGATCAAGCCATGTTTTCCTCACCCCTTTCTGGAGAGGAATCCTAGCTTGGTCCTTATCTCAGCTACATGAGCAGTGCTGAGGCGAGGAGGAGAGTGCAGACCTTCCTGCAGGAGACTGAGGTCAGGGCTGCAGGATGCACACCCAGGGCGAGGTTACTCTATCATGCAGTAACTGTTTTGATGCTTCAGGGATCTCCATGCTGTTTTCCACCCTGGCTGTGCTAATTCACAAACTCACCCACTAGGGTCAGTGTGATTTCACTGTAGACTTCACCGCCATACCACCTTTCTTCTTTTGAAAACAGCCATCTTAAGCAGTGGGAGATGATGTCTCCTAGTTTCAGTTGCATTTTCTGGTGCCTGATGATGATATTTTTTCATGTACTCATTGCCTCTGTCTTGTCTTCTTTCTTGAGAAACGTCCGTATGGGTTCTCTGCTCTTCTGGCCTTGGAATGTTTGTTTTGCTTCTTTGCCTCTGTTCTAGTCCCGTATATTTTTACACATAGTTAACGTATCAGCCTTTCATTGTCATTATGTTGTCACAGTGTGAGTTGGCTCTTCACTATGGGAATTGTTTTCACAGTGAACATCTCTTAGTTTAATGCAACCTCATGTGAATGTGACTCGCTTGTTTGATTTGCTTTATTGTTTTCTTTGGAGTCACATCCAAGAGGTTTCTGTCCAGCTGGACGATGGGGCACGACTCCCTGTGCTCCTTCTGGCAGCTGCACCACACCAAGTATTAGATGAAGTTCCCAAGTTCATTTCTGTGGGTACCAGATAAGGATCTTTGTTCATTCTTCTATCAGAGGACATAAAGTTTTTAACATTATTTCCTGAAGAAAGCACTAAGTATTTCTCTGTTCTGTCTCCTTATCACTTTGTGATAGAACAACTGAGTTATGAATGAGGTTTTGTTTCTGGGCTCTGTCTCATAAAATATAGGCCAGTGTGTCCATATTATTTGGTACGATGTGGCTGTTTGGATTGTTGCCAATTTCTACTAGTCTTTGAAGCTCAGTAATATGATGATTCCACTCCTGCCATGTTTCTTAAGATTTATTTGAACATTTTCAATCTTGCATGACTACAGAAAATTTAGGGCTGTTTTTCATGAAAAACCATATAGGAACTTTGAAAAGAAGTGCGTTGAGTCTCTACAAAATTTCAGTAGCATGGACAAATTAACAATATTGATTCTTCTACCCAGGAACTAAGATACCTTTTCATTCATTAGTGTCATCTACAATTACTTTAATTGTTATTTTACAGATTTCAAAATTCATATCTCATCAGTATTCATATCTAGTTTTAATTACAGATATTCTATTTTATGCCATTATATATAGGATTTATATATAATTTCTCATCAGATAGTTTTTCATTACTGTACAAATATGTTATTGAGTTTTTGTATTTATTTTAGAACTTTACAGAATTCTGTGATCATTTCTACAGGACTTCTCGTGGACTCTCTAGAATGTGCTCCATAAGATCACGCTCTCAGCAAACGAAGACCTCACTTCTTCCTCTCTCTAACTTGAATGCCTTTCCTCCTTTGTCTAGTTGCTCTCACAGAGTTCCCAGCACTGTCTTGCCTGTCAGAGGAGAGCCCATATGACTCTCTCCAGATCTTGATGAAAACTTTTCAGGTTTTCACTGTGGAGTAGGATGTTCACTGTGAGATTTTTCACTCCAGTGAGAAAACTGTCAAATGTTCTTATCATGAAAGTGTATTGAAGTGTGTGAAATGACTTTCTGAATCTCTTCAGATGCTCTGTGACTTTGTCCTTCATGTTGTTAATTTCATGTATCACACACTGATTTGCACAAACTCAATGCAGTTTACCTCCCCACGGTAGATCCCACTTGATCATGATGAATATTACTTTATATTCAGTTAGCTAGTATTTTGTTGAAGATATTTTTATCTACATTCATGAGGAATACTGGCTGGCAGTGAGTTTTCTCTTGCAGTGTCATTGAGGTCTTTGGTCTAGGATAACTCTGGACACATAAAGTGAGCTTGACTCTAAAACTGGCTCACAAAGGAAGGCCAAAGAGAGTCTGCAGCATACGGGATAAACAACAGCCCAGCAGCACCAGCCCCAGGAAAAACCCATGCCTACTGTATTGGGCAAGGCAACTTAAGTTGATCTCCAAAAGTGATTCCATCCACACAGCAAGCCAGCTTTGAAGGAGAAAGTCACTACCATGCCACCATATTTAGATGTGGTACAGTCAGCAGCCACGTGGAGAAGAGGGGTATTGTTAAACACTGAGGAGCCTTGAGAAGCAGACTCAAAGAACAACCACACTTCAGAGATGTGGTAGGAGATGCCACGACAGAGGGTGATAAAAGGAGGGCTAGTCTCAGAGTCCCTGAGTTTATAAGCAGGATAGAGCTCAGGCTGTGGAGACACAGTGATTGGCACCCCCTGTGTGGTGCGGAGCTAGCCTGGTACATGGGTGCTCTGAGACACTGGTCTGGGCCCAGTGTCCTCAGCCCATCAGCTCCAGGAGCAGCAGCGGTTGGTCAGCTCCGTGACTGCCTCCTCCAGCTCATGACCCAGTGACTTCTGTGAAGAATCAGCCTGAAGTTTTTATTCTTCAGTTCTTGAAAGTGAAAACACTAGGAAATATGTACTTAAGTGAATAGGGTGTAGTGTCCAAGGTCCTTCTCAAATTGGAAGGGGATCGAGGGAGTAGGGAGCAGATGGAGCAGAGGGAAAGGGGGATGCAGAAAGTAACTGAGACATGCTGTGCACATGCACCAACTCCACACAAGGACGGAGACATTAGGTCCTGCAAACATGCATTAATAAGATCATATTTTGGTAGCTCATTGACTAAGTCCATGATTTAAAAACTCTAATAGGTAAAATTTTACATATAACATTCAAACATGTAACTGCATCTGAGACACACAACATGCCCAACTCTGACCATCTCTAATAGACATACAGACACACACAAACAGAAAGGTGTGTTTAACACCACCATGGTGATGGTTTCAGTTGTTGCTACATCAACACTTTTACTCATTTCTCACAAGAAGAGTGTATACACTGTGCTTGTGATTTCATCCCAGTGGAAGCAGCTCTGGTCACAGTTTTATGTTCACATCAAAACCTCCATGGTGCTTGATACCTAAACTGTCCCTCAGAAGCCTCACGACTGTGGAAGATGACTGGATCACTCCTCTGTGGTTCATGCAGTGAGGAGCCTGGGAGCTGATGGGCTGCTCGAAGGGGGGCTTGGCTAGAGAAGCTCACTGCGGCCTGAGCTGGAAGGGAGCTCCTTCTCCTTGGCCCCGCCCACTGCTTTCTGCTCCACGGGTGAGCACCTTCCCTCTGCCATTGCTCTGCCTTCCCTTAGATTCTGCGCATGCAGTGAACTCTGGACACAATCATCTAAATACCATGAGATAAAAAGTGATCTCTCTCTTTAAAGTGTGGGCAGTGAGTATTGATCAAGGACGGGAAATGTGACTAATACGTGGTCTCTGAGAATTTCTCTCCCATTCTCACTAGACTGAAACAGTAGGAAGTCTGCATCTAAGTGAATGTGATGTAACGTCTAAGATCTTTCTCAAATTGGAAGGGGAACAAGAGGAGGACGGAGCGGACAGAGAAGAGGGAAAGGGGATGCAGAATGGAATTGAGATGAGTTGTGTACACGGACCAACTCCACACAAGGAATGGGGAAAAAAAATCTTTCTATCTAATGTAGAAAGGAACGGTGGTTATATTAGTCATGGGGGTGCAAGAGGGTGGCTGGCTATGGGGACCTGGCCAACAGTGAGTGATTACACTGAGTGATTAAAGTGTGGACAAAAATCACAGAGGCTCTACAAAGAGTGAATGATTAAAGTATGGGACAAAACCACAAAGGCTGTGTAAAAGCCAGATGATTCAACAAGAAACTCAGATTGCTGAAGCATGTTGTGTCTACCTGGTGCTTCCCACTGCATAAGAAAAACTGCCCAGCCTTGAGGCAGCTCCTTCCCAAACTGCTCTTCTGCTTTTTCCTCTTAAACAGAGATTATGAATGCGAGCCAGAAAATTCTCAGCTTGAGGTCTCTTTCTCCCCCCAGAGACTTGCTGAGGGCTGGGTGCTCTCCCTGGAGAAACAGCCCCTTTGGGCTCTCAGTGAATGGGCTGAGTCTCCTGTCCGAGCAGAATTTTCATCTCCCACACCACCTGCGCTCACTGGGTGCCACAGATGGCCTCTTGGACAGCAGACCGAGGGACTCTGCAACACAAATGCATAGTTCATTCTATGGAATATTTTACTTATGCAATTTCTGTTCATAAAAAAGTAAACATTCCACAGACCCAACAACGTCACACCACTGAAGTCCTGCTGTTTTGGATCATTACATTAGTGAAACTTGTGGCAGCCTAGGCCAGTGTCTCGGTTACTTTACTCTCTCATTGGTGAGACAAAATATCTGACACCAAAAATTAAAGAAGAAAAGGTATATTTAGCACATACTTTGTCGAGGATTCAGTCCATAATCAGCTGGCTGCAAGGCAGGGGGGACGCATGGCACAGGGGTTACGCTTAACACAATAGAAGACAGCAAAGTAACAAGAGCAAAGAGGGGACAACATCCCCTTTTCTCTCCTATGTTGTATGTTGGCCACCACCCCCCAGGGAGGGTGCAGCACTCGCACAATTGTTATGCCCTCCTCTTGCCCAGGGTGAGGACGTCTACAAAGTAAGGACTCTGGCTCCCTGCTGAGCCCCTTCACTAAACTTTTTTT
This sequence comes from Dinomys branickii, assembly GCA_004027595.1. Classification (NCBI taxonomy): domain Eukaryota; kingdom Metazoa; phylum Chordata; class Mammalia; order Rodentia; family Dinomyidae; genus Dinomys; species Dinomys branickii. Next base: position 2,329 of record PVLD010035980.1, on the reverse strand, counting down.
TTTTAAATAAAAGCACAAAAATATATTACCACACAGACACAAATTACCATAAAAAATAGTACAAACAAAACTGATCTACAGACAACGTGACATGGACTCAACAGTGGTTGTTGCTTTACCTATTGATATCTTCGAAGTGTATATATATGTACCCAGATACAAACATGCAAAATTGGTCAGACAATCCTCTCAACAACAGAAAAACACAAAAAACAAAAAACCAAAGACAAAAAAAGAAAAAAAACACCACCACTAGTTGCTGCTTTGCATATTGATATCTTCCAAGTGTGTGTTCAGGATAACACATACAGACATACAAGATTGATCAAATAACCTGTCATCAACTATTCATTAGCATTAAGTGATATAATACAATAGTAGAAACATGTTAGCCCTCCTGCATATATGTATATTCATATATACATACATACATTTTTGTCTCTTTCATTTCTCCTTTCCCTCGCCCCATCTGTTCTTTCTTTTTGAACAGATTTCCTTCATGTCTCTTAGTTTATATTCCTACCCTCAGGTTCTTACACCAGTGATACAATACGTTGCCTGCACATGTACCGCTGATTTATTTCACTTATGAGTATGGACTCCAGTTTTGACCACTTGCCTACAAAGTCCCCAAAACTGTCTTTCTTTATACCTGAATAATGTTCCACTATATAAAAATGCCACGGTTTTTTAATCCAGTCTTCTGTGGATGGACACTTGGGTTTCTTCCACATTTTACCTATTACAAATTGCGTTGCTATAAACATGGGTGCGCATATATCACGGTGATATGATGTTTTCAGATCTTCTGGGAAAATACCCAAAAGAGGAATAGCTGGTTTGAATGGAACCTCTAGACCTAGTTTGCTGAGAAATCTCAAAACGGCTCTCCACAGTGGTTGTACCAGTCTGCATTCCCACCAGCAGTGTAATAGAGTCCCTATTTCTCCACAGCCTCCACAGCATTTGGTATTGGATGACTTTTTCATACTGGCCAGTCTTACTGGGGTGAGATGAAATCTCGATGTTGTTTTTATCTGCACTTCTCGAACGACTAAGGATGTGGAACATTTTCTTATATATTTATTTGACATTTGTATTTCTTTATCCGAGAAGTGTGTATTCATCTCAGGTGCCCATTTCTAGATTGGGTCTTTGAATTTGGACAGGTACATGTTTTTTAATTCTTTCTATGTTCTAGATAGAAGACCTTTGTCTGAGGGACAGCCAGCTAGGATTTTTTTTTCCCAATTTGTGGGTTTTCTTTTTACTTTGCTGGTGATTTCTTTAGATGTACAAAAACTTTTCAGTAGAATGAGGTCCCAATTATTGATTCTTTCAAGGGTTTTCCTTGCAGTTTCATTTTTGTTCATGAACTCTCTACCTACTCCTATGTCTTCAAGATTTTTACCTAATTTCTCTTCCAATAGATTTAGAGTTTCTGTTTTAATATTGAGGTCTGTGATCCATATTGACCTGAGTTTGGTGCATGGTGATAGACTGGGGTCTATTTTCAGTTTTCGGCAAGAGGCAAGCCAGTTTTTCCAGCACCATTTATTGAACAAGCCTTCTTTTTTCCAGTGGCTTTGGTTGAACCCTTTGTCAAATATTAGGTAGCTGAGTGGGTTTTTCGTTATGGTTGCATCTTCCAGTCTGTTCCATTGATCCTCAGGTCTGTTTTTTAGCCACTACCAGGTTGATTTTATTACAGTAGCTTTGTAGTATAATTTCAGGTCAGGGATTGTGATTCCACCTGACTTGTCCTTATTGCCCAGGATTGCTTTTGCTATTTTGTGTCCCTTCTGGTTCCAGATGAATTTGAGGCATATTTTCTCTAGATCTGTGAGGTATGTTAACGGTAGTTTGATGGGAATTGCATTGAATCTGTACAACAGTTTTGGTAGTATGGCCATTTTTACAATGTTAGTTCTTCCTAAGCATGAGCAGGGTATGATTTTCCATTTATTGAAATCCTCTTCAATGTCCTTTTTCAGAGTACTGTAGTTTTCACTGAATAAATCTTTCACATTCTTTGTTAGATTGATTCCTAAGTATTTCAATTTCTTGGATGCTCTTGCAAAGGGTATGGTTTCCTCAATTTCTCTCTCAGTCTGTTTGTTGTTCATGTATAGGAATGCTATTGATTTTTGGGTGTTGACTTTGTATCCAGCTACGCTGCTGAATTTGTCAGTTAATTCCAGGAGTTTTCTTGTGGAGTTTTTGGGGTCCTCCATGTATAGTATCATGTCATCTGCAAATAGTGATAGTTTGACTTCTTCCTTTCCTATCCTTATTCCTTTTATTTCTCTCTCTTGTCTGATTGCTCTGG
>PVLD010035979.1:0-11330 GCA_004027595.1 Dinomys branickii | reverse complement strand
TCTATTTTCACATCAGTAACACACAGATATAATAATAAATATTCATATATGGTTGTAAACATTTTTAAATTTTGTTATTTTTAAAAATTTCCTTGAATAGTCTTGGTCTTTTGCATTTCCATATAAGTTTTAAAACTAGCATGTCAATTTCCAATAAAAACCAGGTGCTGGAATTTTGATTGGGATTGTTTGGAATTTATACCTTATTTGAAGAGAACTGATATATTTTCAGTAGTGGACCTTCTGATCCATGAATGAGATCTGTCCTGCTATTTAATTTTTCTTAATTACTTTATTATGTTTGCTTATAGTTTTTGAGTAGAAGTCTTGATTTTTTATTTTTTTATTTTAAAAATAAAAGAAGAAAATATATTAAGAAACAGACATCCATTCACAAAATAGCATAAGAACAATATAAACAATACAGAGTTACAGACAAAGTGGTAGAAAATTAACAATGGTTGTTGTATTATGTATTGATATCTTCAAAGTGGTTTCTCGGGAAAACAAATGGAGACATGCAATAGTGATCAAACAAGTAATCATTAACTGTTCCTTTCAGGAAAGCAATAGAAGACAGTAGTACAACTCTTAGCTATCCTGTATGTACATACATACATGATGTCCCCTTCTTTCCCTTCTCCTTTCCCACACCCCAGTTGCCTATTACTTTTGAGCATTTTCCTTTCAAGTCTTGGTTTTTTAGTATGTATCATCAAACTATTTCTTACAAATATGAGAATCTGCACTCCAACAAATGTCATAACATTATTCATACTCTAGAACCTCAGCATATATTTTTTAGAAGCCAATATGAGGCATAAATAATACAGTATCATTGCTGCTTTATTTTTCATTTTATTGATCAATTACTGTTTCAAATTTTCCTATTTATTGCTTGTTATAATTTTTGCCCGTTTATCCAGTATTTCAGTAGATTCTCTATCTTTTCTATAGATTCTCTATCTTTTCTTATTCACTGAAAAATCTGTACTATTCCTTTTATCTGAGAGATGCGGGAATTATTCCTAATTCTTATTTGTTCTCATTTTGTTTATTGCCTTTGATTTCTGGATGAATAATACATATATTATATTTAGTCATTATTTCATATTCCTTTCCGAAGAACTTTCGTACTCAAGTACTTTATTCTAGTTCTGTCATTATATTTTTATAATTCACACTTTACCTTCTCTGGAATATTTTTTGTGTTAAGGTAAAGTCAATATTTAATATATTTTTTTATGTCTAAAAAATGTTTATCTTTTTATCACAATATTAAAACTTCCACAAAGTGGAAATTAACATTCAGAAATGTAAGAATTAGGAAGCTAGTCTTGTGTGAAATTAGGTCAAGAACCACAGGGAACATGTTGTAAGAAAAACATGGTTTTATAATACTTAAAAAGATTATTAGGAAGAATTATGCATTTTACTAGACAGATATTTGTGTCTATATTTTGTTGAACATGGGAAGTAGTAAGTATAAAAGTAAATTATTAATTTTTTCCAGCTATTCCATGGACAGAGGATTAACCTCAAGAACATACAAAGAACACACAAAAAAATCACATCCCTCTGATCAAAAGTTACAATCAAAAACTGGGCAACTGAAATAAATGGGCACGTCTCAGAACTACAAAGCACCAATAAATATATTGAAAAATGCTCATTGTTGCTGACCATCAGAGATATGCATATTTTTGCTATAATGCAATATCATCTTACCCCAAAAAGAAGGGCTATCATCAAAAAATAAAAAATCTAATAGTAACAAGTGCTGGTAAGGATTGGGAGAAAAGTAACTCTACTACATTATTGGTGGGCATGTAAGATAGTACAATCTTTATGGAAATCAGTGTGGAGATTCACCAAAAGATTAAAAGTAGAAATTTCATTTGATCCAGCTGTTGTCTTCCTCGGTATCTTCCCCAAAGAGTTGCAATCATCATATTGCAGGAATGCACACACAGTGATGTTTCTAGCAACACAATCTCTAATAGCTACTTCTCAGCAATGGCATATACACCCAGCATCAGATGAATGGATATGGAAAATGTGGTATTTATACATAATGGAGTACTAGGCTGCCATAAAGAAATATAAACTTGAGGCATTCATAGGTAAATCGATGCAATTTGAGAACCTGGTAAGTGAAATAAGTCAGGTATACAAGCTTATACATTACATGCTTTCATGTGCGTGCATGTGTGTGTATATGCAAAATAAACAAAATATGGAGAACTTCACATATTCCCCAAAATTACCTACAGTGATGCCCTGGCTCAAGAGCACGTATGTTTGCAAATAGTTCAGTCTGCAAACAGAAGCCTTCAGCAAAATTTTGCTTCTGTTCACAAACTCCACATCAGGTGATGAATATCACCACCATCATCTTCCCTGCACAAACACAAAGGTGGCCATCTTCCTCAGAATTGTGGGGCAAATTAAATTTGTGAACCGAGGTACCACTGTGTTCCCTTGTTTTAAAAATATTTTAGTATATTGTTTCGGTATATTTCAGTTTAGCTCCCTTTATACTTTTATTTTATTTTAGCTCATTCAATAGAAAGTTTGTGTTGTTATCTGTTTATCTATCTTTTGTTTTCTTTTTTTGTAGGAATCTTTTTGGTTTATGTCTTATACCAAGTAACTACTTTGAAATATTGATACACAATGTAATAATTATCATTATTCTTTATAATTTGCTTATGAAAATTGTTTTTTATAAAATAAAAAAGGAAATTATTTTAATATATGCAGAAACCAGCATACAACTTACTCCTATTCCACATTGAAAATTATTCACATTTATTACCTTTTGCCATGGGCCGTATAGAACACAACAGCAGTACTAGAAACCTTTCTAAAGATGAGGCAACCAGCACAAAAATTTGTGTTAGAAGATCTCAATCTCTACACCACCACCACCATTAACTGATTATGTCTAAGGAAAGCTATCAAAGCATTTCTGATCTATGGCTTCAAATATACTATACTCTATTAACAATGACTCATTATTAAAATACACAAAGCATAATTTCTCATTAATATTTTGCAGTAAGAAGGAAAACTAATAATTTTTCTTTTTAAATTAATTTATTTCATTACAAAAGTAATACATGTATATTGTTTAGCAATATAAAGGTATAGTACCAAATCTTTTACCTATCCATCACCTGCCTTTCCTCACGAAGCATTGATTTTACTCGCAGAAATGTATGTGTAGAGAGTAAATTCCTAGAAGTCATATTCCTGGGACAATGGCAATGTGTGCATGCACTTGACTCCCATTGTCAAGCTCTCTACCATAAAGGGTAGCTCAATGTATACAGGCCACCAGTCATGTAGAAGAATCCGTTTTCTCAGAGCCTTGGCAGCATAGCATGTTCTCAAACTTGAATTTTTGCCAGTGCAATAGGCAAAGTTCTAATTTTCATTCCTCTCTTTGTGACGAAAGCTAAGCTTCATTTCAGGTAGTTAAAATCCATTTTGTTTCAACTGTCTGATATTTTGTCCAATTTTCTTTTGGATTGTTGGCCTTTTCATTATTAATTTGCAGAAGCTTTCTTACGTATTAGGCAAATTAGCCCCTTGTGAACCACAGTTCTTTTTCTCCCTTTTTCATTTGTCCTTTGACTTTGCCTGTAGGTTTCTTAGTCATGCCGAAAGTTTTGATTTTTTATGTAATCCATTTTATGAGTGTTTTGTTGATTACCTAAAGCTGTTTGAGGGTACAATTTTCTTTTCTTTTTTTGTCATCAACTACTGAGGCTCAGTACTTCTTCCTACATTCAAAAGAAATTAATCCTAAATTTGAACATTATCTTTAATTCAATGAGTACTTAGTGAAGGTATATCATGTGTAGCAATCCAGCTCAGCCAGGAATTGAAGCTCAGCCAATGTAAATCACATATTAAACAGTGTGAAGTAAATGACACAATGGTAGGAAACCCAAGTTCTATAAGGACATACCTAATGCCATATCATAATTAAGGTGAAAAGTTCATCTTATTATAAACCTTTGTTTCATTATTCCAGATATTAGTCAAATCTCCTTCATCGCACAGCTTTCTATCAGGATTTATTCTATTACCACAGAAGCATGGGTTGGCAGGGAGAGAAGCAAGCCAAGAAGCCTAGTTAGATACTGCACTGATTTCTGTGCTTACATTTGAAGCCTCAATGAAACGTGAACTATTTTGTGATCAGACGAAAAGAAGCTCATAGCTCAATTGTAGAGATTTTGGGAAAATACGATGACCATTATCTCCGGGAGCTGCAGACTCTACAGGCTCTTAGATGGTGTTATTGGAAGCTGTAAAATGCTTTTTACATATACTTGCAAGTCGAAAATGATCCAATAAAAATAAAATGTTTAGTTACCTCCTTTTAAATGCCAGAAAATAAGCCAAGGGCATTATTAGATTATGCATTACAGGTATAGAATTACACTTGTGATATAGCCTCTCTCTCTCTCTCTCTCTCTCTCTCTCTCTCTCTCTCTCTCTCCCTCTCTCTCTCTCACACACACACATACACAGGTGTATATACCCACAGATTTCAGCACCACAGATGTAGTTATGGATTTGAACTCATGAAACACAAATACACCCAATTGATCTAATACTATGTTACTGTGTTTACTTGGCTTTATAGCAGGATACAAGTCAGACAAATCAAATACAGCTTCATGATTCGTTATCTGCGAACAACCATTTAGGCTACCCAAGTAGTGTGCTTCTTTTGTTCTCTCACCAAGGAGGACAGGTCAAGATATGTACAGGTCACCTGAAGTAGGAGCCACAGTCTCTGTGTCCCATCAATCTTTTTTACCATTTCACTCACAGAGATCCAAAATCTATATTCCAACTCGGTGCTCCCAAAGTCAAGGTGCAATTTCATACAGCAAAGGCAGGCTGAACATTTCCCATTCATTTTAACATTAGTGTTTCCAAGGAAACAGGGCGGTGGGAGCCTAAGGTTAGTTCCGGGCTGACCTGCTTCAGCCTGGGCTAGTTGTTAACCCTCTGTCCATGTATTCACCTATATTTTACAAAGCACACAGAAGTGTTTTACATTATGTGTTAGTGATCATACTATTATATACAATAAGATCTTGTATAAAATTCCTTCCCCCTATAAGTCAACTGGTGATTTTGTCTATGAATACTTTCGTGTGTCCAATTAAAGAATGTAATATTTATTAATGAGTTCTTTAAAAAGTATCTAATCAATTATTCCAAATATGTGGCATTGTTTAGTATATTAGTTTACTTGTCTAGTATATTAGAGACCACTATCTTGGTATACTTATCCAACTGACCTTTAAATTTTCTTTATTATTATTCAGAATATATTATCATACACTAGATATAATATTTTTATTCATTTTATTTATATATAAATATACATATATATGTTTTTTTCATTCAGGGTCTGACTGTGTAGTTCAGGGTTCCTCAGCCTCCCTAGTTGCTGGGATTATAGACTATTCTTTTTACAATACAATATTATATTCATATTATTATAAAAGTATTACTAATACACTAAAGAGTTTATTTCACATTTACATTCTCTATTCCTGGGTAATAATTTTAATGCTTGATATTCTGAAGATAAGCATCTTACTTTTGTTAATCCTGGTTCTATCATTGAACTTGTGCTGGAGCAACAGTTACTAATATTTAATGGCTCATTCTCTTCACTATCATGGAGAATATTGCACTAACCTATTTTGCTGTGTTTCTTTATGTAGTCCTTAGACAATGTAGACATTATCATTGCCTCCACTCTATATAAGAGCCATACAAAGGTAAAACTTGGCTAACAACTTAGGCAAGAGCTAGAACCAGTACTTAAAGCCTATTTGTAGACCTTACAATGTTTATTACTACATCATACTTCTTCCTAAACTATTTAAAGTTTCTCGGTTCCAATGTCACCATCTACATAGAAAATTGGTATAATTATATTACATATATCAGAGTTTCAATGGGTAGATTAAAGAAGGCAATAAATCTAAAATTTCTAAGTGTGAATCTTGGTATGTACTAAGTTCTTAGTAAAAGTAATTTATAAGCCTTCTGTATTCTACTGTAACACAAATGTTCTTTTTACTTTCATCCTAACCATCTGCTTCTCGTTTACTTGGCTGGACTCAGGCTCACAAACTATAGCTCCCCACAGTGCACACGTTACCAATTTTCTTTGTACATAAACAATTTTCTTGTATAATTTTTCTCAAGGTAAAAGAAAGCTAGAAACAGATGTAGTAAAGAAATTATTGCTGTACAGACAAAAATTATAGTTTGGTTTGGTTTTATCACACTCTTTAAGTACAAGTCATTCATTTCAGATTAGGCACCCTATGATGTATAATTGACATTGATGCTAAATAACTTGACTTATTTTTTTATAACTGCAAAAGCAGTATGCCTGGCATATAATATGTAGAATACCATCATGTTTAGTGAGTAGATGGATGTAGAATATATTCATTTACACTGACCAGTTGGGTTTGGGTATGTATTTGTGTAGGTATGTGTTTTGAATTTCCAAAAAGGTATTCTGGTTTTAAGGTGTAGAATTTTTTGATGAATAATAATGTAATTGCCAATATTTTAATTATATCCTAATGTAATAAATGTAAATATTAATATCATGTTGTTAATATTTCAAAATCAGCAAATTTCTGTATTATGATGAATAATTGTGAAAATACTTTCAATTTTTGTTGTTCATACCGTGCTAGTCATTCATAATTTGTTAACTTTTCCCCTCTTAGGTTTCTAGAGCTTTACCGGAAAAACAAAGAGAACTTGAGTTTCATTTGAAAGACCTTGGGCAGCTTGAAGAGCAGTTAGATCACCTGCTTCTGTGGCTGTCTCCTATTCAGAGTCAGTTGGAAATTTACAATCAACCAAATCAAACTGGACCATTTGACATTAAGGTAGGGCTTTTGCTTTATGTGTCATTTCCTAAAAGAACAGCAATGTCTTACAATTCATTATCATCTTGTCATTGTTAAAGAAAAATTGCTTGCTAAAGTATGGTAAGGAGGACTTTATTTAGGACATCCTGATAGGTACAAAGATCACTGCAACAGGATTTTGTTGCAGGTTGGTGAAATTAGGCTCAACTTTGAATACAGCATGGGCAAGTGGGAATTCATAGCCCAGAAACAGGGTAGAAACCGCCCTGTGAAAAGTAACTATGAGGAATCATCAAGAGTGAGGTTAGATTCTACCAACCTAACAAAACAATTGTTGAAAACAGGACAAGGTGAGCAAACATCATCTGGCAGTATTGGAGAATAAGGAACAAAATCAGATATTGAGGTTGATCTGATACAATGAGTGAGGGGTTCTAGCTAAGGTGATTCAGCAGGGTTGTTTGTTAACTGGGTTTTGATACAGATACCACAGCCCTGGGAGAAGTTTTAGAAACCTGACTAAAGTTTGGGCAAGCAATAAAATCTTTGCCATTATCATTATTGTTATAATAATAATTATTTTTATTAGACAAGCATTTTCATTTTTCCATCTTTTACTAGGAATTTTCATGAGAAAATTTAATTTTCATTAAACTCATGTCTCTGGAAATCCTGCATCATATTTGTTACTGTAATCTAGTTTTCACCCCTACTCTAATTGCATGTAGTACATACTTGTACATTTTTTGCTCAAATTGTTTCTTACCTAAATTTCTTAGGATAAACTTTGAGAAAGATGTGTTCAAATGAAAATAATGAATGATAGAGTGCTAGAGGGGTTTGCTCCAGCTAAAATAAGCTACATTTGGAAAGTACATTGTATTCCTTTTACATTACTTCTTTCTGACATTTGTATCTATTATTCTGATAGCCCTTCTGCAAGAGCAGATGCCATTATATAAGTCACAGGTAAAAACATCAATTGACCAATATTGAACTCTGTTCAATCAGTGATGTGGTCTTGGATTGAGTCTGAAAATCAAACTGACAATTAACAGCAGCCATTACCCAGTGGCAAATTTTGTTAGCACTTAGAAAATGTACAGGACAGGAAGCAACACAGCCTGCATATTAATGGTACAGCACAAATCTTGACACTAATGCATGGTTTCTGGTAACTCAGTTACCCTGTGCATGAATCATCCAGGGTCACAAGGAGCAAGGCAGGATAGTGCACAAAATATATTCAATTCAGAGATACCATCAGTTCTAGAATCCCTTCAGTTTTTCCATTTGGCTACTACATAATGTCTTCAGTGCTATTTCACTAGCTCTTATTCACCAGGGTAGCTATGTCTCAATACTGAAGCTTCTGTACTCAATAAATAATCCAAACAAGGAAGTACAGTTACTTGGCCCAATATACAGTTAGCTCAGCCAGACTCACAATTATCTTGGATCCAGTATATTCTTGAAGTCCTTGATTTAGTACTGCAAAGAGGAATGCACAGAAACTCTTTCCCCTCAACCAGAAATAGCTTTTTGTTGACTCACAGCTAGATGCCTATTCCTCTACATTCAAATAAAATCTCCCATTGAAATATGCCTCTTCGTTAAAATAACAAAGTATATGCTCACTATTAGCTATCATTGTTTGTGGAATGTATTTCAAAGATAACAAAATCCTCTCCTGTTGATTCAACTAAAATGACAGTAGTCTTAGTCTATGCCCCCTGCCTCATAGAATGGTTCTCAAATATTGAAAGCATTGAGTCTTTGTCCGTGGACCATAGTTCTCTGCTAAATGAGCCTCTTCAATTGGAGTGAAAATCATCCTTAGCTGTGCTAATGAATTATGGCCTTTATCAAAGTTCTGAGTCAATGCTTTCGCTGCTGTGTGTATTACAGAGAGTCAAGCTATTTGCCTCCTATGGCTTGGTCTGCACCGCTGAGGAAGAGCCAGCTGCTTCTTCCCTTTGCAGAAAGGCCCTTGGCATTGGCCTTAGCTACCTAGTCTAAGTTTTTTATCTCTGGAGTTTAATTTCAAAAATATTCCTTCAGCTTTTTCCTTCTGTTTGTGGCTGTATCTAAGGAAGAAAGAAAGAAAGAAAGAAAGAAAGAAAGAAAGAAAGAAAGAAAGAAAGAAAGAAAGAAAGAAAGGAAGGAAGGAAGGAAGAAAGAAAGAGAAAGAAAGAAAGAAAGAAAGAAAGAAAGAAAGAAAGAAAGAAAGAAAGAAAGAAAGAAAGAAAAAAGAAACCCACACATAAAATCGATTGTTTCTCCCAATAATTCTCAAGCGCCCAGCTTGTAAATAGGAAATGGTGGCCTGTGTGAACAATTTAACCACTTACCTAGTTCTTTATCCCTCTTTATCTAGCTTCTCTCTCTGCATCCTGCCTAATAAATGATTTATTAAGACTACAGAGTTCTTCTCCTTTAAAGTATGGGATTTTAGTCTTTACAGCCTGCTGCAGCTCCATTGTTAAAGAGATTAAAGTTTTTCATTTAAAGTAACACGGGAAAAATGTGGTTTTCTCTGCTAAACTTTAAATTACCAAACACCAAAAATAAAGTTTTTAACAACTTTTGAGAGCATACTTCTTTTTTTAACACAAAAATAAACCACTTTTTAATAAAATGTCAGCAATGAGTTAATGCAAAGAAAGTAGATGTACAAACAGCTAGGTCCCTAGCACCATTTTAAAAATTTAAGGAAAGTTGGCTTTTTTTCCTGGTTATGATGGCCATGGCTACCTCTGTAGCAAAGGGCCTGAAGCCCTGCCATTCAGGTCATTTGTTTTTTCCTAGTCCAGCTCTGAGCACCTGTTAAGAAAAAATAATACCCTCTCTGATCCTCAGTTTTGCCTGCTTAGCACCTCATGCTTATTGATGAAATGCAGCTAGCTGTGTAATGAAACCCAAATAGAAAAAAGCCTTAAGGGCTCTGTTCTAATATATTGTTTATGCTGGAGTGAAAATTGACTGCACATCGCTTGGTTTGTGCAATTTACTCCCGAAATATTCCTATTCAGGAAATCCTGCAAATAGCAATATTCATCTTGAGAATCACCTCACAGAACCCTCAGCAAGCTGAGAAACATAATCAATGAGATTGTGATATAGAAGGTGAAAATTAGGCGTAATCACAGCCCTTTCCCATCAGTCAGCCCACTAGAAGGCATGCCTTTGAATTTTGATTTTGAAATGTACTCTCAATTTAGACATAAAATATGTTGATTTCAGATTTCACAAATGATAATTGAATGCTAAGATCCAGGTACCAGTTTAGAATTTCTGTAAAAGGGTCTTATGTTTTCATCTTTAATGAAGGCTTTCAATAATGAGCTAGAGGTATATTATTGATCTGACATAAACCTGCCTAACTACTTCTTTTCAAAGTTTATTAAGATATGAGGTGGGGGGGAATGCATCATTTCATGTTAAGGTTTACTGACTGAAATATTTTCCTATTGATGAAGGGAGAGTTTGGGATTTTGTCCTCCCCTCTGAAATGACTTCCCTTCTGTAGTCTACAATAAACACAATATGCTGCTCCCCTAGCTCTTCCTTACCATGTAAGAAAAATAATTGCCCATAATGTCAAATCCACACAGAAATGACAGAATTATAATGACTGACCATTAAAGTAGCTGAATACCAAAAACACCTTTGCTGCATGTGTTCACATAGCTACTAGTGTGGTCAAAGAAAAATTACACTGGATAGTTGAATAAGCAAGAAAGATTTTCTTTAAAGTTTTTGCAATGGAAGAAAGAGATTGGACTCAGTTCTGTGGAAACAAAAGAGGAGTTTTCAGTGCCAGGTGAGTTAGTGGAAAACTACTGAAGGATGTTAAGGGGAGGATGGCCATTGTAATTACACCATCTGTGTTTGCTAATTGGAGCTTACTGAAGTTAGATTCCTATTCTCCCAGAGACGGGCCTATAGGAACACTAACTACCTTGATGAATACCTTTCAAAGGGGTGATTTTTGGCTTCTTAAGAAAGACACTCCTGGGGTGTAAAGCAAGAGGCAGGGAGATTTCCATCTCAGAGAGGAGAGAGAGAATGGGTAATAGAAGTGTTTCTAGAGTAAATACGAAATGGAAGATCGGATGGAAGGTCAGGAAGAAATCTGTCTCCAGTTTAGTCACACTGCGTGTGTTGGGGCTAAGGACGTCTTTGTCAGCTCTTCCTTTTGTTTAAAGAAACCAGGTTTTCCTAATGGACAGCTTTGGAGGGCGGGATTATACTGCTTATTTCAGCAGCTTACTGTTGTTGAAGGACAAATTGAACCAACTCTGAGATTTAGAAGGCATTTATTGGATGATACAAGTGATCAGGCATTTCATGAGGGGGATGTCTATGAAAGTAAGAAGGCAAAAAATGACTAAT
>PVLD010035978.1:0-11331 GCA_004027595.1 Dinomys branickii | reverse complement strand
GTTTCTTAAATTACTCTCTTCTTGCAACTCTATGCACATTGGTGGTATCTATAGTCTGAAGAAAAATCAGAATACCTCACTGTATGTGCCCTTTGGCACTGTTTTCATTCAACTCTTGCTGATAAAATTCTCTTTCCCGTCTACTGTTCTCCCAAATACCTTCAACTTATGTGCTAAACTTGAAAGGAAACAGTAGTCATGCTGGTATCAGGGAATAGGAAGTTTATAAACTTGATGTTTTAGTATCTGAAATAAAAACTCAATATAACCCACCTCTAAAGTCCTTGGTAACCACCAAAGAGAGGTGTACATTTCCAGGAGGAAAAACAAAGTCTTCTCTAATTAAATATGACTTTTTCAAGCACTTGCACTCTAGATAAGCTAAAATCTATTCCTAGTATTAATCTTTGGTTTGTTTATTGGAACACTATGTTCCTTTTCTCCTACTACTGCACGAACACAAAATTTCAGTGGTTAGGTTAAATCGACCTTGGGCAGCTCACAAAGAAACCTACACCTATGTTTTAACATTATTTCCATAGGAGAAATGGTCTTTATTCTTAACCGCTGGTATTCACAATAAATTTGAGAACTCCACCTATTTGAAAGGTAGAAATGTCCTATGTCCTAGATGTAGAAAATAGATATTTTGGTCCATTTTAAATAAGTTTTCTTTTCTGGAGCCTCAGGTCAGATGTGCTGTGATGCAGGAATTAGTATTAACTCCACACACTTCAGCAGCTAAAATGATTCTGGTTAAGGCAAAGGACACGACAGAGTAAGACAGAGGTGATTTATGCACGAGTGAACAGATATTTTTCAAGCAATCTTTTGAGATTTGTTCCATCTGGCCTCAAGTTAATAGGGCCCAAATGACCTGACCAGATTAGACTGGAACCCTGAGAGGGTTCGGTCATCTAAATGGGCCTCACAGGAACTCTCTCCTTCCAGGGTTACTCAGAAAGAAAGACTACTGCAACCCACTGAAACTGCAGTCTCAGGACTAGACCAGAAGAGGACTAAATTGCAGAGGCTGAAAAGTGTAAAACTAATTCTGTCATGCTCATCTAATGACCACTCTTGTTTTTTCAGAGCTTTACTTAGCTCTGTTCGCTAACTACTAAAGACAGCATCATTCGCTTTGTTAGGATAACTCCTATAAACGTTTTTTACAAGGACAATTATATTTTATACTTTCACCTACATCTTCTTCACAGAAGTTTACGAGGGCCAGCGATGTAGCTCAGTGGTACCGTATTTACTGACTGCATGCATGAGGCCCCTGGGTTTCATGTTCAGTGTCATTACAAGTATTTTAAAAGATCTCAGACAAAGATACAATTGAAGTGATGATAAAGAGGTAAATAAGGTTTAACTAAAACATATACAAACTATATACAAACCTGAATATTCCATGACCTCCTCAGGGGACTTGCCCTCTACCTCTCTAGCAATATTATCAATGTCATCTCTTCCGTACTTCTCATTAGCTTTAATAAACTGGTTAAAATCTCGCTTAGTCCAGTTTGTGAAACCCTGTGATCAAAAAGTTACACATCACCAGTAAAGGTTAATTCAATAAAACCACTTATTGTGCTACTAAAAGACAAACGTTCTTTTGTATAAAATTACTTTTTAAGGTTACAATCAAAAACTTGAATAAGTTATTATAGAAATAAATGTTTTTCTATTTTGAAGGAACACACACCTTTCTAAACATTTAAAGTTGATTTATAGTTTGAGGATATTGTATAGTTTTTAATTCCAGGTTTTATAGAAATATGTCATACATATTTCTACTACAATGAAATACAAATATATTAAAATAAAATTATAATATAAATGCTAAAGTCCTGATAGTCCACTCCTTCAATGATATTTTTCACAGATCTGTCCCCAAACAAATGAAAAGAGAGGAATGTAATACATTAAATCAAAAGAACACTTTGGAAAATCAAAAGAGAATAGAGAAAAAAACTCGGTAGCTCTCTGTAGCATCCCAAACTATAGTAACTTTTGATCAAGACTATATTCATATCAAATTTCCATAAACAGAATATTATTGGTCCACTGAATTTCTTTACTAAAATATAGAACAATTAGCCAGTGTTTTAAATATTTTTGGCATTAACGGCCTAACTGGGAAGCGACAGACCAAGAATTTGCTTTCTGCCCCTTATGTCCCTAAACAGAATTATTAGTGTCATTGATACCCCAGACATTGCAATTTTACATCTTTGGATTTTAGTTGACAAAGATTTCTTCATTTTCACCAGCAGAGAAAAATAATTTAAAATAAATTCAACTATGTGGGGCAAAAATATTGATTATACTTCTAATTTCAAACTAAAACATTGCCTCACTGAGACTTCATATTCACAGCATACCGCACATCCATTGCCATGTGGCACTTGAAGGTGCTAACTTTACTTTGTGGTCAGGAAATGAATTTTTAAAATAAAACAGGAATATTTAAATGTTTGATTTTATTTTATGATAAGTCCTAAAACTGAGTCAGCTGTATTTATATTTTCAAGCTAAACTTTGTTGGAAACATTCATATCCTTTAGTGATTGATGTGAAGAATTTTCTACCACTGTGGCTTACACATTGTTTGAAAAATGCTGAGAGCTGGGCATGGTGGCACAAGCCTGTAATCCCAGAATTCAGGAGGTTGAGGCAGGATTGCCACAAGTTTGTGGCCAACCTGTACTACATGGTGAGTCCAGAATTATCCTGAACTACAAAGGGAGACCCTGTCTCAAAACAAAACAAAAAAAAACCCCACTTGAATAAGTAAATTTTGCTGCAATTTATAATAGCTAAATCTTGGAAACAACCCAAATGCCTATCAACTGAGGAATGGATAAAAAAAAGTGGTCTTTTTATACAATGGAGTACTACTCAGTCATAAAGGTTAAGACATTTATAGGTAAACGGAGGCAACTTGAGACCATACTCTTAAGTGAAATAAATCAGTCACATGTATAAACATTGTATTGTCTCCCTGGTGTGAGAAACTGGAAGAGTAAATAAGGACCAAAATGTACAATAGATATTGTGAAATGGGAAGAAATTGTTCAAAAGGAAAGAGGAACTAAGGTGGGGGAGGAGGGAAGAAAGAAGGGAAAAGGAAAAAAAAACAAAAAGCAAAACAAAAGATAATACACAATGAATTAACTATTGTTATTCTCCTATTATTTTGTTATGAAATTGTGGGTTTTTTCCATAAAATAAAAAACACAAATAAATAAACTTTGCTGGCAACATCCTATACTAAGGTGGTGTCACACAGTACACATTTTTATTATTTTGCAAGTCTTTTATGCTGAAAATCTTTTTTTTAATCTTCTAGAGTTTATTGGGAAAAAAAGATACAAAACTCATGAAAGCAGTAATGACTTCAAAGTATTAATATTTTGTTCAAATAGAAACCTTCCCTATTTACTAATTGTTGGCTTTTAATTACACAATGATAACCTTAACACATTGTAGAAATCGCTGATCATTGTATTAAAGTTCTAAGGAAAGATGAAATACGTTTTTTAAATTATGAAATTACTCCATAAACAAAAGAGAGGTAGCGTATAATTTCAGGGGATAATTCACTTAACAAAGGAACTTAAAGTTTTGAATTCATGTTAGCAATTATTATACATCAGAATTCAAATGCAGATTCACTGATCTTATTATAATTGATTAAAAAGCATGTCATATTTCTAGTAATGGACATATATTTTGCATATATGTATTTTCTAACATTTCCAAAGAAACATCTTCTGTAAAAGGGATTATTAAAAATAGGGATGTATGGCCTACATGTGTTCAGAGTGTCATGTCAGGAGACTAGGCCAATATAATAGAAGGTGTTATTTATACTTTTCTTTTTGGTTATTGGTTGACTAGAAGTATTTCAGCCCCTTAAAATAGTTTACTTGTGTGAGAAGCTTTTCCTTTTCTTCTGTCTCTTCTAATGTAAGAGGCTCAGCTCCATCAATCTTTTTCTGCTCTTCTCTTTGAGCCAGAGCTGGATTTGGTATCTCAGGATTCCTTGGCACCTATTAATCAAGAGACGAGTGAGGGATACACTATGAGAAAAATTAGTTAATAAGGGTGTATATATACATACCAATCTTGTTTCAATAAGTGAAAAAAGTCATAATCAAAATGACACAAGGTCCTCTCCACATTTGTGCTACTATGAGCTTATGAAAAAATCATTCTTGTGCCACAAGGCATTTTAAAGTTACAACCCATTTATAAATGAGTGCCACATTATATTCGACATTTCACGGTACTGTGGAACAAAGTATATGCTTGTAATATTGTAGTACATGGAATAAACCAAAAGTTTGGCAGGGCAGAAAATGGCCATACCGCTTTGGTACTATGTGGCAGGGTGAAGGAGCAGCAGTACACCTACAAATGATATCCAACACCAACAGCTTCGACATGCGAAAACAATGGAGTGCTTTTATTACCTGCCAGGTCTTATAAGGGGAGAGTATTTTTATATAAAATGCAAACTTTTAAAGTGACAGGAAAATGAAGAAGATAAACACAAGAAATAAGAAAATTTACAAGTGAAAAGAGTAGCAAAGTCTACCAATAGCTGCAATGGAACCAGCAGTCAAAGAAAAAAAAGACTACAGCAGCAGTGACCAACAGCAACTGTCAATGGTGTTTGAGGTACAGAGCTGCAAATACATTGACAACTGAGGAGAGAGCTTGAATGGAAACCCCTGAGGACAGAAGCTTAGCTCTCCAAGGAATCAAGCAGCCACCTGTATCTCAAAAGTGAAGCCCAAAGGGCCTCAGTGTCACGATGTCATGGCGAGCACATACAACCAGTATGATTCAGCAATACAGGGCAGCATTCATCATGTGGAGGGGTAAACCAAGTCTCAGCCCAAAGCCTCATACCATCGCGGTGCGCACTGCAGCTACAAGGCAGCCCAATGACTTAAGAGGGCAGGTACAGAACATATGGAGTACATTGTATAGCATTCCATTAAGCATGAAAATAAGAGGGTCGGCAGTAAGTCTTCCACTGTTTGGAATGCACCTCTATCATAACTGACTCATTTTCTACAAGTATCAGATAGTCAAAGTTTTACTCTAATGTAATTATAACTCATAGTATATTTTTCTCATTGTTATACATATTTCATAAAGTTTAAACTGCAATGCTGTAACTTCAAAATAAGTCTTTAAACTACTGTATCCAATCGATCATCAGATGTAAAATCTGGGCATTAAAAAGCAGATTCATTTTTAATCATAGTACTAGACAACCAAATTAGTATGCATTGCCTAAATATCAATTATGTCTATAGCACTATGATAAATTGATTGGAATATGAAAGAAATGTTGGACATGCGGCTGCCCACTAGGAGCTCACAAACCAGTTGTAGAATTTTGAGCCATACCTTAAGAATCCTAAAGTTGTGGGGAAATGGAAGAATATTCTAGGCTGGAGCAGGATGAGCAAAAGCACGAAGGCAGGAATGTACGGTAAGGAGTGTAGAGCGCTTATGTTAGGGCTTGCAGGTAGAACTCATTGGTGGAGCACTTACCTGGCATGCGTGAAGCCCTGGGTTCCATCCCCAGCACCACAAAAAAATGTGAGGACTTATACTGAGAAGGAACAAAACACAAGGCCAGGTACAAACATATTTAGCGGGCCCTGAAACCACACAGGAGGCACTAGAGACTTTTGAACGAGGGAGTAAAGGGTCAAAATATAGTGCTTTTGCTGTGAGCCTTGTGCTGGAAGGAATGAAATAGAAAAGCAACTAGAAGCAAGAGAACCTGCTAACTTTCATAACCTAGATATGAGGTACAATCATCTGGCCTAAGATGGTGGTAAATGGGAATGAAAAAGAAAATATAAATCAAAAAATTTGTAGTCCAGTGATGGCAACGTCTTGTAAAAACTCTTTTCAAAAGTTAAACTCAATTATAAAATGACAAGCACACCAGCAATTTTATTCCCAAGGATTTACCCAAAGAAATGAAAACATGTTTCTGCAAAGCCTTTTATAGGAATGCTCTCCGCAGCTATACTCAGAACAGCCCCAAACCAGTGAACAGCTCAGGTGTTGATCCATTAAAAAAACGGATAAGCAAACTGTGGTCTCACCATACAGTGGAATAGTGTTCAACTGTGTAAAAGAACGAACCACTGATACATGGGACAATGTAACTGCATCTCTACAACATTATGCTAAATGAAAGAAGCTTCACACACAATGTACGATTCCATTTATGTGAAATTCTAGAACAGTCTACTCTATGGAGGAAGTAATGTAATGTTAGAACAGTAATTACCTCTGGAGAGTATGTGTGAGTACTGGCTGAGAAGAGACACCTCCTAGGGTTACCGTAGTGAATCTTTTAGGGGTTTGAGTTATGGAGGTGCATACACTGGTCAAAATACATTAAATGATACACTTAATATTTGCACATTTTCCTATGTGTAAATGTCACCTTAAAAAAGAAATCATAATACCGGACTCTGCGAGGGATATAGCTCAGTGGCACAGAACCTCACTGGGCAATTGCAAGGTACTGAGTTCAATTCTCAGTACCAAAAAAAAAATGCTAGACTCTGGCTAATGATATGTATGTTGAAGTGTTTCCAAATAAAATGCATTTATACCTCAACTCTAACATGTATTAAACCAGGAAAAATATCCATACTACAGAGGGCTAGAAAAAAGGAAAAATAAATTTAAAAATATGTCCTGCTAAAGATGTTAGCTGTAAAATATATGTGGTGTATACATGGACATTCACTGTATAACTATTTCGGCACCTTTCTGTTTGAAAATTCTTAATGTTTGAAAAATCATAGATACAGCTTTAAAGTCTACGAGACCCCTTAAATTGCTGGTATGTGAAATTACTTTTGCTTCAAATTTTAATGCAGAAAAGCTCTGATTTTAAGACACTTCTCAATCAAATATTTCCAAAATTTCTATGTTCAACAAACCAAATTATAACCAAATGAAAATATCTGATTTATGATAGAAAGTAAATATACCCATATAAAATAAAATGTTTATTCCTACATAGATATTCCTGATACTAAAGTTTTCCCCCTTTGTACTTCTAATAAAGGTAAAATCAGAATATTATGTAATACCACTAGATTTTAGGATCCACTGAAGAAAATTTCTTTCATACCCACTGAACATGTTTAATATAGCAAAGCTTAAGAATGACTTCCTCACTCCTTCTGTTTACTAACTCCCAGAAGTGAAAATTATTAAAATATATGGCTGCTAAAAGGTCCAAAATTTCTATATCCCCTTCCCATTAAAAAAAAAATCTCCTTAATATTCATCATTTTTTACCCCATGAGGTTCCTATTAACATAAAGTTTCCAGGAATAATTTCCAAGTGTTGTATAAGAATTAAGCAGACAAATTATACCAAACAGATGCCTAGAGGCTTTCCAAAGTACTCCTACTCTGTATTTCACCATGATGCCCAGCAACACCCTAAACATACATTAGAAATTGCCTTTCAGAAGGAAATACCTCAATTATTTTTTGGATTTCTAGTCAAAGTCTAAACAATTTGTGATCAAGAGCTGTGAAATAGTGAAAACCATTTTAGGGTCCTGGTTTCTTAGAAGGAATTGAACAAGCATTTCCTAGAAATATGGAATACTGAATTAAACGTGGCAGCACGCAAAATGAAAGCAGTAACCTGAAATCACCTCACCATACTTTAGTTCTGCCACTGCAAAATAGGTGACCCACAATGACAGTTCTAAAACTCACAAAGACTATGAAACTTTCTCAATTTGTCAAATATTTATATTTTTCCCTAAAGAATTCTTTATTATGGATAAATGTTAGCATTTTCTACAGCTTTCTTCAGCTTCAAATATAGCAAAACTTTCACTCTAGATCTTCAGTGAAATTTCCAGATACTCTGGATGTTTTTATACTGCAATTTAAAATTCAGTGAAGTTGTTCTCTTCCAGTGTAAGACTTTAGTGAACAAATGTTTAAGTACCGAATAGTAATTCCTTTATTCCAGAGTAAATGAAGGTTTTGAATATTCCTAACTCACAACAAGGTCAAAGCTTAGATAGCAGGAAGAATTGATACATAATGTACTACTAACCACCAAGTGATTAGGGTAAACCAAATACTTATCTTGGCCTCAAATAAAACAAACCCCTTTAATTCCAGGCCTTATTATCAGCAGTACTGCTGTGATCTTGTTGTGCAGTACATTGGAGGAAGAACAAATAGATAACAAAACTGCAAATAAAGGAGTTGTCAAAAAAACATTATTTCCCAAGGACTTCCAAACTAGCTGCCCCCCACCTCAAATTGATACAGAATAAGACTGTGCAAACTCAAAATAGAACATTACCATGAACCACAGTGCCCCGAGCTATGCACAATATCATTCTGCCTTTAACCACAAATCATTTAAGCAGAAAGGGAGGAAGGAGTCCCTTTTCGACTGCCTGCATATATAGAATACCACTACAGCAATTTTGTTCATCTGAGAATAAACTAGCGCTCTTTTCATCTTATGGCCCTGGTGAGTTTTCAGAGATATTGAGGAGGGGGTCAGTGCTACATATTCCTTAAGTAGATATGCCTAACAGTTATATATTACACGTCACCCTTGAAGCTGTTGCAGATGATAATATGCCATGCTAATCTCTCTAGAGTCTGAACTCAACATGAAACCCACCCAATTAAAGAACCCACCTTAGCTCAGGTCCATAGTTCCTGGTAAAGAACAAAAGAGACAAGGTTCAGAAAGGACCAACATCCAGAATATATTCTTATTTGTTTTGTAAATCCTCAGCTAGGCATGCACAGGGGGAATAAAGGCAAGTCTTAGGACGATACAGAAGCAATCCATAATGGGGCTGAAGAGACGCAAGGCCAAGAGCAGAATACTAGGGCATTGGGTCTCTTCCACCGCCACCAGCACAGTCCAAGTTGCCACTATCTTCTCTCATTTTGAAATTTCAAGAGCCTCCTGGCTGGTTTCCCAGGATAAACTCCCCATTCTCTGCATCACAACCAGAGTGACCCTTCAAAAATATAAATCTGATCATGCTTTCCCACTTACAAACTGTATGACTTTGAGCAAATTAGTCAACTTATGTCTCAGTTTCCTCGTCTGTAAAATAAGCAGTGGCTGTAGGGCTGTTATGAGGATGATGAACTAATATATATATAAAGAATTTGGAATAGTATACAACACAGTTAGCCTGAATAAGTATCTTTCACCACCTGCCCACCCACCTCCCCATCTTAGAAACATCTCCATGGTGTTTGCCTTGCTCTAAAGTTCAGGCTCATTACATGATCTATAATGCTCCATGTGATTGGCCTCTACTGTCGCACTAGCTGCATGGTTGCCTTCTTGCAGTTCCAGAAAGGGGCCTCCTTCTTCCCACCTCAAGGTCTTGGCACAGGAGATGCGCCCCTGCCAAAGCTCTTCTTTCCCACACTTCCCATAGCTCATGCACATCTCTCTAATTTCAATTTGAACGGCACTCACTCAGGGCACACTGCTGCTGTCCAAGTCCACATTAGGTGGCCGTTATGCTCCCCCATAGCTCACTTGGTAAGTACCGAACTGCACAGATAAGGACATCCTTACACCATGCTGTTTATTGTCTGTCTCTGCCACTATAATTGAAGTTCCTGGGGTGGAAGGACCCTGCTCACCTTAGTCACTACTTTATCTCAAGTACTTAGCATAGCACCTCAAACGGACTAGTGCTCAATAAATTGGGATTAAATGAAAAAGTCCTTCTTTCATTCATACTCATTCTCCTCCTGACGCTTCTTCCTGGGAGGTGAGGAAGAGGTCACTGCGAGCTACAATACAGCATGAATTCCATGCCACCTTCCTTAACCCCACTCACCCCTCCTTTCCTCTCTTCTTACACCTCTTCTCCCTCTTCCTTCCCAGCACCATTCCCAGCTATGCCTTCATTCCCTCATCTTCTGAGGTTTCCCTCTCCTCCATCTTCTTCCAGCTGGCCATCACCCAAAGAGTCACTGTAAGACCTCACCCCTCTAACCACAAACTGCCTGTAATGAAAGACACTGTTTACATCCAAGTCAAATCTGTGGCCAGAATGTGGTGAGCTATGTAATTATCTTGGGGAACAAAATTTCAGTATCTCCAAAGAAGGAGCATAAACAGTTCTATCATCAAGAATGATTTTTTATTGCTGCTACTTGACTACACTTGGCCTATCTCCCAAATGATATATCACCACCATAAACACAGTCATTATTTAGGACACTGGAAAGATGTAGGGTTATATCACATGCAGAAATAGCCCAGAATGTCTGAGTGGAAAGCGCAGAGCATTCAAATACTGAGAAGTGGGTTAGAGTTCAGCATCTACGGCAACCTTGAGCAAGGCCACTTAACCTCTGAATTTCCTCACCTATGATACGGAGATGCTAATAATACCTATTTCGTGAGATTGATATGAATCAAATATTGTTCAAGTACTTATAAACTATAAAATGTGCCACCAATATTTGGTTTATTACTACATGAGGTCTAGCATTTCAATATATTGTCAAGTCTCACTAGCATCAGTCATTAAAAGTACAGAAGATAATCTTCTAAACCTATATTATGAAACTTTTAGTAAGATATCTATTTGTTTGGTATATGAAGCTAATTGTTATTTTCTCTGCTTTTAGTTTTCATTTTAAATCTATAACCTAGCTACTTATTCTGGCATGTCACTCTTTTCACTTTCTTTAAGACTGGTCTTACGCCTGTTATATTACAAAGCTATGGTGATTTAAAAAAATAACATGGTTCTGGCACAGAAATAGGCACAAGGATCAATGGAACAGAAAAGAAGATGCGTAAACAACCCAGGCACAATCAGGCACCTAATGTTTGACAAAGGAGCCAAAAACCTGCTGGAGGGAAAATAGCCCCTGTAACAAATGGTACTGTGAAACTGGCTATATACTTGCAGATCTAGACCCATGTCTCTCACCATGTACTCAGCTACAATCAAAATGGATCAAAAATCTAAATAAAGCTAAAAACAGCTGGACTTGGTAGCACATGCCTATAATCCCGGCCATTTGGAAGGAGGATCACTGTGAGCTTGCGGCCCGCCTAGGCTACATAGTGAGACCCTGTCTCAAAAATCCCCCCCAAAATCAAAGATCAAAACATTAAAACAAACAATCTTGTGGTGGAAACAGGCAAAACTTCTGACACAGTTGTAGGCAAGAACTTCTGGAAAGAACCCCAATTGCACAAGAAATAAATCCAGCAATAGACAAATGGGGTTATAT
>PVLD010035977.1:0-11332 GCA_004027595.1 Dinomys branickii | reverse complement strand
GCAGGAGCTGGACTCCACTTGCCTTTCACAGAGGTGAAGAGGCATTTTCAAAAAGAATCAATGAGTAAGTAGAGAGGAGAGGTGCGGTGTTAGGGGAGGCAGACAAGTAAGGAGTAACAGAGAGTGGATGTGGATTTCCTGTCCTCACAGCCCTGAAGCAGCACCAGCTCCTGGGTGGGGTTTCCGGGAGGGGCCTGGGCAGTGGAGGTGTGACAGCCAGGAGCAGATCCGCCCACTGTGAGTTTACAGCTAAACGCGATGCTGGGAGATGCACTTGGATCAGAAGAGGTGGTCATGGGGGGCGTGGCATGGGCGGGGCATCCCTCCCTCCCTCCTCTCCTGGTCTCTGTGCTTTCTGTCTCTCATGACCTGAACAGTCTCCTCTGCCCCACCCCTGTGCCATGCCACCTGCCTTGGAGACACCTCACTTTGGTCTGAAGCTTCTACACACTGTGAGCCAAAGCAAGCCTCTCCTTTAAATTAATGGTATACAGTATATGGTCCCAGCAATGAGGAGTGTAACACAGTGTTAGCACCAAAGAGACATGTACTTAATATGAGGCTGCATGACCACGTGGGCCAGACGTTTTGAAACTGTTTCCTGGAATGTTTTCTTGTTTGTGTGTTTGTTTTTTAATTTTAGAGGACATAAAAACAATCAGAAGGATACAGAATTTTAAAACAAGCAGATAGGAAATTAACACTGGTTACTATATTGCATATTGTTATCTTCAGAGTAGTTGCTCAGATTACCAGGCACAGGCATGCATAACTGATCAAACAATATAAGCATTAACAATCCCTTTCAATAAACTAACAGAAACTGGCAGTACAAGGATCTTAGCTATCTGTGTATACATACATATCTTTTTCCCCTTTATTCTATTTCTTCTCCCTCATCCCAGCTATTCTTTCCTTGGAGCAATGTCTTTACCTTTCACAGTACCTATTGTACCTTTTGGATCTTATTTACTCCTTCAGTTTATTACACTAGGGAGACAATACATTTACACATGCAATTTGGATCTGCTCCGCTTATGAGTATGCTCTCTAGCTGGGTCCATTTACCTACACAAGCCACAAGTTTATCTATTTTATGCCTGAGTAGGACTCCATTAGATAAAAATACCACATCTTCTCATCCAGCCCTCAGCTGATGGACATTTGGGCTGATTGTAAGATTTAGCTATTAAAATGTTGCTGCTATAAACATGGGTGCACATATAGGGCTGAGGTATGATGTTTTCATTTGTTCTGGAAAAATACCCAAAAGAGGAATAACTGAGTTGAATGGGGAGTTTTCAAAGATTTGGATGTTTCATCTGGGAAGGAGATTTACAATGCTAAGCAAACTTGATGGGTGCTTCTGAGCTCAAAAGGCCACAGTTCTGACAGCAGTATAGCTGGTAAATGTCAAACACAGCCTTCAGGTGGAAACAGGGACTCTACTGTTAGTTGGACTCAAGGTCCGGCAAAACAAGTTTTGCTTCTGCCCTGAGATTTTGAGGGAGACTGAGATTAAGGGCAGCTAATGAAGTAATCTGTGGGGGAGTTTTTCAGCACTGTCTAATGTTGCGATGGTGGCATGGGTATTGCTGGGAGTGTTTAGCCAGCTCTACTTTGAGAATCTAGAAAGAAAAATCAGTTAAAGCTGAATGATTTAAAAAATTTTAAGATTTGGCAGAAATGAAGCTTTGGTAAATTGGGAGCCTGCAAGGATGGATCAGAAAGAAGCTTGGTTGCTAAAAAGACTAATATTTTTTAAATGCAAGGAGTTCCTAACAGGACTATAGGAAAATCACCTTCAGGACATATGATTACCCAACTAGGCCCTGCCAGTTTTAGGAGCAAACTTGCAATGGTGAAAGTCTCTGTTCTGAGAAGAGAGCTCTAAGGCACAAGGATGGAAAGGGCCCCAAAGCATGGGTCCCAGTGGTTGGGTTCACCGCGCTCCCCTCCTGGGCAGCTGCAGGTACATGCAGGCTGTGCAGGCCGTCAAGGTTGCAAACTCACTCTGCTGTTGATACTGTGGGCCTTGGCATCACCCATGATATGGTTTCTCAGAAACATGCAGAATGAACTGGGATTGCAGGCATTGTTCATTACTTGTAACCTCTGGGCCAACAAAACACACGGGTGGATAGATGCTGTTCTCTGAACTCAGAGATGCCTACCAGCTCTTTGCTCAACTTTCTAACGGTGACTGCATCCACAATTAGAGGTTCTGACTTGGAATCAGTTGCAATGGCAACTCCCCACAGCATCAACCAATTCCAAACCTGAGGCAAAGAATCACTTGACCCTGGATCCCAGATTCAGCCTGGGGATCGTAATGCACCTGAAGAAAACTATTGTGGGGACAATTGAGATACATATTTAGTTTCTTGCCAAAGTGTCTTTGATATTCAGTTTTATCAGGCACTTCTCTAAACAGCTAAACTATACAATCACAGACAGTGTGGGGTGAAAGTCCTTGTCTATACCAAGTATGGCTATGTGTTAATAAAATACAGTCAGCCCCTGTTTCCACAGTTTCTGGATCAGTGCACCGTATCAGCTGTGAGTCAGAAACATTCAAAGGAAATATTTGTGCCTAAATTTCATGTGTATAAGCCTTTTTGTTGTCATTTTTCCTAAGTGACACATATAACAGTGATTTTTATATGACTTACATTGTATCAGGTGTTAAAACTAATACACAAAGACTGTGAAACACAGGAGAATGTGTATATAGTATATATACACACTATGCCCTTTATCCGAGATTTCAGTGACTCCAGATTTTCATATTTATGGCTGGTCCTAGAACCCATGGACAACTGCAGTGAGCCCTGGTCCATGTCATGTGTGGTACCTCCCTGGTTAAATACCCAGGGGTCATTAGACAGTTCATGTGGGAAAGAGAAATGGAAGTGCCCCACTCTGTGACTCAGTCTCAGCTGGGAAGGAACACATCACCTCAGACCGTGCTGACATTCTATTGCACACAAAGGCAAAATGGCAATGCAAAGCCCTTTGCAGTAAAAACCATAGTCACTGTCACCTTTGATGGCTAAAGGCTTCACTATAGACAGATAGCCACTGCATGCAAGAGAAGCCTCCCAGCTTCCCAGTATCTTCAGTTTTCTTTACCATATGGGTACCAGGACCCAGAGCATTGTGAGGTGGTGACAGGATCTAAGAACATGATAAATTTTGCAGTCCATCCCTGCCCCTTTTCTCAGGGACAGGGAATTCAGGCTGCTGCTGAGCTCCTCAGCTCATGTGATTTCCATGCCTGAGCCTGTCAAGTAACTGGATCTGCAGGTATGTGATACCTTGAGCAGAGCCACCTTCTCTTGATTACAAGTGTAGACCTCTCAGCCATGTGTACTGCCTGAGCATCCTTGGCACCCTCCTGAAGGTAACATTCAGTCTGAGCATTTTGGGTCTGCATTATCTTTGATCCAATAAGCACACTACCCTGGCTGCTTATATGTTCTCTGCACTGCTTCTATAAGCATCCTTACACTGGCAGGTACTCATATCTGTGAAATCAAATGCACATTTTGATGCCATATCTCACTACAGGGACTGTGTGAGTTTCGCTTCCCAAGCTATCAGACCCCAACAGTAAATAACATGTAAGCTCTCAAAACCAAGCCCTGGGCATGGTATATAGTTCAGCAGCAAAGCACCTGCCTGGCAAGTGTGAGTTCTGAGCAAGATTCCCACAGGTATGGTGCATCTCCTTTTTCCCCCACCTTTTTATTTCTGCCCCAGTCTCTTAGCAAGAAGCCACATCCTGACACAGTGAGGAACCAACCCCTTACTTCCCTTGTCCTTAGTTCTTTGTGCCCTTCGTGCAAGGATTCAGGTAAGACACATGAGCCTTCAAGACACACAGTCAGTATTTATTATAAAGTGAGAATCACATCCACCCAAAAAGGGATCTGCACTGAGCACAAGTTTGGCTGCATTTCCATGTGCACTAAGGTTATTCCTGGTGTTTATGGAACAAGGATGATTATGATGCTAACAAACATTTTTACTTAAATTTTACTTCGAAATTACAGCAAGCATTCCTGTCCCTTTTAGATGGCTGGTGTTTCCTGACAAGCTTTAAGCATGTAAGGAATTTACCAAAGAAAATTTATGAAAGACCAGTTCCCATCTAAGTGCAGGGGGATCTTTAAAGAACACTTTCCTGCCAGATGTCACTGGGCTCTGGAATATCAGGAGGAACCTGCGCAGTGTATAACCCTCGGATGTCAGAGTGCTCTGTGGGATCCCTTTAGGTTTAAGACCTAAAAATGATTCTAAAAGTATTACATATTGTAATTTTTCTATGATTAACTGGCAATGCATGCTATCGGAGACCCCTCACCAATCCCCCAGCCCTAATATCTCTCTGCCTAACATTCTCCTCTCAAGAGTTGGGACCCTAAAAGATATTGGGGTGCCTCATCATTCTGGCTACATCCTGCCGAATGTGGGCATCGAGGGGAAGGAGTCAGGGTCCACACTCTTGTGACTTTCCAATATACAGGACTTGCTCTTCACAGAGCACAATCACATACACATAGTTGTACTCTAAATTAGAAGAAATATAGTTTAGAAGACATTCTACTACACACAGTCCAAATAAAAGAAGCATAAGGACAAGGACACTAACAGTTATGAACCACACTCATCCAGGTACATTAGAGAGGCAAGCCCACATCCTCTCCACAAAGCTGGGCAGACCTGGTCTCACGTACTCCCCACCTGAGCAATGAGAAATGTACACACAGCACTCAGCCTTGACGACTGAACAGTTCCCACCTTTGGCTGCTGTCGAAGTGTCATGTGCCATCTGATGTTGCAGTGCCACCTTCCTCAGAAGTTGGACTTCAATGTCTAACACAGAGATCTCTGGCTGTGTGATGAAAGGCTTTCTCAAGGTAACCAGTCAGGGAGTCTATCTGCCAAATTACATCTCTTAATTCTACAAAGCAAACCAAGTCAGAGGATAGGCCAAGATGCTCATGGAACACATTGTGAGTCCTTGTGTGCTGTGACACAGAGGGGTTGGTGTGCTGAGCAAGAGTTTCCAGTCATCGCCATTGCATCCAAGGAAAACCCAAAGTGCATTGACCAATCCAGCCAGGGGGCAGCCAGGGCCATAGGTTACTATCGCAAAGCCACTGGGTGCCATTTGGGGAAAGCCAGCACATTCCAGGACTTGAGGACCAGTCAGTAGCAAACCAATCCTTTCCCTGTACAATCACAGTGTTCTGGCACTGGCCAGGGGGAATCCAGCCCAAGAATTTGGTAGAACTGGGCCAGGTAAAAGGTACCTAGTAGTGCTGTTCCCAACACAGTGGAGCCATCTGGCTAAAGTGCCCCATCGTGGGAGTGAGCCACAGATGTTCATCCCATATTTGAAAATATCCATCTTTGTAAAGAACATTTTTCACTGTGACACCAGGGAGGATCATTTCTTTTGAATAACAAGGCTGACAAAACCTTTGAATGACAGCATCAGTTAGATTCTCTAGAAAAATTTTTCTCACAGTCCATGGTCACACTGATGGGCCACTGGGACACATCTGCATGAGTGGCTCCATGTAATATCTCAGAGTCAGCTTGTTTCTCATGTATATAGCCTTGTAGTTTGTTCCAGTCACTGCCCTGAAGTGGTGGGACCCATCATGGGAATCCCAAGGCATGAGAAGCAGGGAGTGAGCCACATACCCAGCCCATCTCACGCCTGGCATCCCGAGCATATTGTTTGGCCCACACCAGAAAGCTCTTGGATCCTTCTTCAATACAGGCAATTTGGGACAAAATGCCCAACAGGAGTAAGAAATTAAACATGGTTAAGCAAGGGGTGGCAACTGAATTTCCTAGTTTTTAAGGCTCTTTCTAGGCACCAGCAGGGAAGCCTGGATCACTTCCCAGCACCCATGGGCAGAAGTGGTAGAAGTGCTACAATGAGCAGAATGCCCAAGGCAAGGGAGCTCTCGGTTGGAAGGTGGGGAGGGCAAGTTACGTGTTTATTTAACTGAAGGGCACTTGAGCGGGTCTTTCCCATGAGCTCACTTTCCAGGATGGTGGTAACTCCAGAAGATCTCCCTCCCAATATGTGACTCAGGAGTGATGAATCTAGGCAGCAATCTCTGGGATGCTGCTAGCTGTTGGACAAGGAAGAAGCACAAAGATTCCAAAAAGGAGTTAATCCTTGGCTTTGTGGACCCTCCCAATACATGTTAATATGAAGAAATGTTCCAGAGGCCTTTGAGTCTTTAGGAAGGTTTGTAGCAATACCTATAATCCATATTCTTGTATTACCAGTTGGAATATATCAGAAAAATTAACTGGGTTTGGAGGTTTAGGTCACTGGTAGAAACCTTGTCAGCAATGTGGAAGCCCTGGGTTAGGTAATCAGCACCAAAAAAAAGACTAAAGAAAAGTCTCATGTGGTGGTGCACTCCCGTAATCCCTGCACTAGGGAGACTGACGCAGGACTCTTGCGAGTTCCAGACCTGCTGGCCCACAAAGTGAACTCAAGGCCGGCTGAACTTCATCCTGACACACTGTCTCAAAAACCAAAAACAAACAAAAAAAAAAATCTGAACAAACAAACAAAATAAAGCAGTTACTTATCCCAAAGGAACAACACTACAACTAAGCCTGAATACTGAGGTTTTAATTTAGAAAATACAACTCAGACGTTAAGAGCAAAACATAATAACACAGCTTCACTTGAAACAAACAACCCACAGCAGTGTGCGTGTCATAGGTTCACCAACACTGAATTAGTATCTTTTAAAATATCTGTAAGGACAAGGACCTAACACTAATTTCCAACAGCATAAAGAGATGGAAGATATACCTGCCATCCTTCAATTCATTGGCGCATAAATCACAATTAATCAACCCTCTATAGGGAAGCAAAAGCACACACAAAGTGCAATTATCTGAGTGAAGTTAGCAAAGCTATTAACAGCTTCCCTTTTCTAAACAAAAGCTCTCTCACCCCACAAAGTGGCAGGGAGACAATAAAAACATGTGAGAGCCTAGGAATAGGTGCCCGTAAATACAGACTCTACAGCCTGAACCGTCAGACTGAGTATAAATGACCGTACCTGAAGCACACAGTGTCACACGCATCGGAATAATTCCAGGCCTGTGGGTTGCTGCAGCCTTTCCTAGAGACAAGAAAATGAAAGGTCTTAGTCTCAGCCAGACAGAGAGACAGAGGGAGAGAAGAGCTGTGGGGAGCCTAAGCTTACAACGCAGTGTGTCAGTGATCCAAGTCAGCACTAGAAAGGGGCTCCCAGGAAGCCCGGGCCTGATACTCTGAGGAAACGGCCCCTTGATTCCAAGGCCCTCTGTTCCTTGCTTGCTTGAAGAAAGGATGTGGGCAGCAGGAAGATGGGGAAACCTTGCTGTATTTATCTTGAAGTAGATAAAGTCAAAGTGACACCACCCCGGAAGAAAATGGTCCATGCTGCAAAGCCACCCATGAGGAGTGCAGGTTGGGATACATTTTTTGTGCACAGTGGGAATTATGACACTAT
Source organism: Dinomys branickii (assembly GCA_004027595.1). Lineage (NCBI taxonomy): Eukaryota > Metazoa > Chordata > Mammalia > Rodentia > Dinomyidae > Dinomys > Dinomys branickii. Next base: position 3,788 of record PVLD010035977.1, on the reverse strand, counting down.
CCGCATTTTTACCTACAAGTTACTTTGGAATTGCAAAATGTCCTTCTCCTGCTTTTACATGGTCAGGGTTTTCTTAGAGGACTTAATCATGGAAAGAATTTACAAAAGAGAATTTGAGAAAGATCAGTTATTGTTTTAAATGAGGTTCAGTGCAAGGCAGGAGGGTCTTCTAAAAACATTTCTCTCCCTCTATCATTGGGCTTCAGGCTCTGGGAGACCTTGTCGTGAAGTTAGGTACCTGGGTGCCCAGGTATTAGAAGGAACCTAATCGTAACCTTACGATGTCACTGTGTTCTGGGGGTCGCTTTCAGTCAGAGAGCTCATGAATGACCATAAATGTGTCATACATTGAAGTGCTCCTGCAGTAGCTGGCAGCGCATGCTATTTTGGAACCCTTCCCCGACCCTTCTGCTCTGCTAAAGTCAAAGTAGCTGCCTAACAGTTCCATGCAGTCAGTTCATTCACACTGATGAGAGAGCTGAGCAGACACATGTCCTCCTTGTGACCCGTCCTTCCCTATGATTCCTGCACCTGCATATCCACAACACCAACCCCAGCCCTCTTTCTGTCCTTTACACTTTGTCCAGAATACTGGGCCTTGGGGCGGGCAGCACTCACACCAGGAGTGGGCGCAGCCTTCATCCTAGTACGGCACCATGAATCAATCCCAGCCTCGCATCCAAAATCCCAGCGTCACACACTCTGGGGGCAGCAGCCTGCTAACACTGCCCTATGTGGGACGCCCCATGCAGCCCTGGGGCAGCATCCAGAGAGAAGCCGTCAAGGTCACTTTCTAGTCCCTGGCAAAGAATACTGGGCATCTGCAGCTTAAAGGAGGAGAGGTTCACTTTTGCTCAGGTTCAGGCCACAACTGCCTGGCTCAGTGGCAAGAAGGGACCTGGTGGAAGAGCACAGCAGAGGAAAAGGTGCCAAGGTATGGTGTCCAGGAGGCAGAGGGAGAAGGGGGCAGAAGGACCAGAACACACTTTCCCAGCCCTGACCCCAGCCACCCGGGTCTGAGGGGGACCCACCCCCTAAAGACACCTTTGCCCCAAATTCATCAGCCTTAATTCACTGATGGGTGCAGCACCCAAGAGCCAATCATCTTCCTCACAGCAGAGGGGGGAGGGGCACTCAGACCTAAGCCACAGCAACTCACTACCTTTTCCTCTGACACCTGTACTACAGCCATGCTTTCAGCTAAGGCCACACAGATGATGTGCATGTTCTCCTCTGTGAGACTTTCAGCTTTCACCTCTTGCCTTTAGGTTAATGACCCAGTTTGAGTCAATTATGTAGATAGTGTAAGAAAGACACTTTCCCTTAGATACTGACTTGTCCAGGCAACATTTTTTGAGAAACACATTTTTCTCAAATTGTCTCGTCTGGCAACTTTGCAAATGCAGGCGACCCTAATCAGAATGGTGATTTCTACAGCTCTTGGACTCTCTGTTCTAACGATATGCAGGTCTTTCTCTATGCCGATTCCACAGCACCTGGATTCCTGTATATTTTAGGAAGTTTTAAATTACACAGCATGAGTTTATTATATTCCGGCTTACTTCTTTGCAACATTGTTTTTCCTCTTCTAGATCATTTGAATTTTTATGTGGATTTTTACATCAGCTTCCCAGTGCAATACAGGCTGAAAAATAAAAGTCTGCGGAGCTTTTGATAGGGATTTTCACTTTTGGGAATCATGACCTTTTTAAATAATTGTAATCTTTCTGATCAATGAACATGATTATTTCTCCATTATTTAGCATTTAAATTATTAAATACATTTTGTAAATTTCATTGTACATATTGAGCACAGATTTTGAGAACTTTTGAGAGTTTTATTTCATACTGAGGCTATTTTAAAATAATTGTTTTCTGAATTTCATTTTTGATATCACAGTTGCTGATGCATAGTAATCTAATTGCTTTTATGCACTGGCACCACTACCAAACCAAACTAAACTTATTTTCTGATTTCTAATCCTATTTTAGTAGAATCATTGGAATTCTCTTACATAGGAAGTCGTCACTGTGAAGACATTCTGTGACTTTTCCAGCTGGGAGGTTGCTCATTTATTTTTCTGTCCCACATGCCCTGATCATATCTTCCAAAACGAAGTTTAATAAAAGTGGCAAAAGAGGACACACATGGCTTACTATTTTCCCAGATGAAAATCCCAAATTTTTTTGTAAACTGGAGGATATTATCTGAATTTCCATGGTTAAACTTTGTATTGTCTCCATATAATTCCCTTCTGAGCTGGGCATCACTATGCATGCTTACAATCCCAGCCACCCAAGAGGCTGCAGCAGGGAATCCTGACTCAAAATGAGCAAACTGGAAAAACCCTGTCTCAAAATGCAGCACAAAACAAAAAACTAACAACATTTCCTCTTTGCCTAATTTGACAGGCTTCTTTTGGTGTTTTTATCATGTGTGAACGTTAGATTCATTAAATGCTTTATGTCTTTGCTGCTTATGTGTTTTCTGCCCATTATTAGCAAAGCGCACTTCAAGGACTGTTTGCCTGAAGCTCCAGTGGCCTGAGCAGTTAGGTGCCCCGGGGTACTTCTGCAAGAATTGTTTTCCTGTGCTACAACAAACTTGTGCTTTTGTGACTAAAACCCCTTGGTTACCGTGACCAACGCTTCCGTATATCACCGATTTGATTTGCTACTGCTTCCCCTAAGGATTTCATCTCCCACATTCACAAGGCCTCTTACAGTGCAATGTGTTCTACTGGTTTATCTTTGGGCGGTTGCAGTGTCTGGTAAACTACCTGCACGTGATGCACCAGGAAAGGCTCTTGTCCTTATTTTTATTAGCACATTTTCCAGTGAGGTTTTTTAATAGGGCTTTCTTTCATCTTTGTTTTTGGATGTGTGTGTTTTGAAAGCATTTGGAAGAATAAATAGTGGTTGTTTTGATATCTGTATTGATTCTCTCTTCTCTAAATCTGCGAATATAAACACTTTGACCACAACTGCACCCACAAACTTCAGAGACTCTCCTCCCCTTATTTCATCGTCTTCTTACCATAACTCAGCAACCCCTGGAGTCTCCGCAATGTTTTCTGCAAATACAAGTAGCTGTGTTGCCATGCCCAAAGCCCCATTTGGAAACATTGCCAGGTCCTCTGTCTTCAGGACCCCACTAAAGACATTTTGGGATAAAAGATACGTGCTCATTGCAAGCCAAAATTTAGAACTGCCATGGACAAAAAACATAATTCCTACTTCTGCATTCAAGAATTTATCTTTGGTCCAGGAGTAAGATCTTCAAGCTCTTGTTATGGCTCCAAACTTCAATTAAGAACAAGGCCCAGAATGCCCTCCTGCCCCACTGTACCTCCCACATTGGCTACCGTGTGTTCAGCCATCACAGCACTCAGAGGCAGTCGCAGCCTCCTTTCAGACAAGCTCAGATAGGGCTCATGCCACCAGCAGGTCTTCATGTCATGCATCTGACACCTGCTTTTCAGCCACAGAAAATGACAGAGTTCTGGTGTCACAGAGAAGAAGCCTGGGGAGGCCAAGCAGGCTGTGGCCAGGTCAGAGCTCCCCCAGGCACAGACAGGGCCCCTGTGAACCTGTAGGACTGAAGCTAAAGGTGCAGTGGAGACCCAGGAATTCACAGCTGAGAGCAACATGGGGGGTAACAAAGGAAGCTGCAGACACAGAGCAGAGGCAGCCCCAGAGAATGGCTGTGCAGCGGAGGCTGCAGTCAGCAAGGCTACAACTGAACGGCAGCCAAGGTCCTTGAGCAGCCTCATCCAGCCCAGTGTGCC
>PVLD010035976.1:0-11332 GCA_004027595.1 Dinomys branickii | reverse complement strand
TTTCCCACGTCTCGCCCCGGCAGCCTGGTCCGCCCTACCACATCTCCCCCGGCATCTCAGAGAAATACGCCCAGTTTAAACTTCCCAGCCGAGGTCCCGGCATTCACGCTCGCCAAGTCTGTCTCGAGCTGGTGGTGTTTATTAAGGAGGTTCGCTCCCTTGCTGCTCACCTGGTCGCCATCTTCCCCGGATCCAACAATTTCATTCTGTTGCAGGATAAGCAATTTTCTCTTAGCCACAAAGAGATGCTCTGATAAGTTGGTAATTTATGATAAGAAAAAGTAATATTGAGACCATGTGTGTCTCTGATTAAAAATTAAACACAGTATTGAATTGTTTCTTTCAGTGTCAACATTGTTAGGAGAAGTAATTAAGAGTCAGAAGATGTTTGGTGGTTATGTCTGGTGGAGAAGCTGGGGGGGTTGTATTTTTCTACTCAAATGTCTTAGGAAAAGTCTACACTAACTAGGTTGAGGAATATCAGTCATAGTAATGAATGGTGTTGTTCACAGGCTATTTCATAGCACAAACAATAACAAAACACTCAGATCTCAAGATATCAAATATCACTTTATAAAAGTGATTTCAAATATCATATACCTAAAGCTAACTAAATTACTCCCCAAAAGTAAGAATTTTGTGAACCCAAGGAACACATGTTAAGATATAAACTGCTTGTATACATGAAGGTCTCTGCCAAGGATAATTCTTCTACTAAAAATACAGTCCCTTTCCTTGAGTCTACAATGATAGAGTTGGTCACTTTCAGGTATGTTTACATTTTGCAGGTTGGGGTATGTGTTAGGTAATAAACCAAATTAGAATGTCTGCACCTCCTCAGGTCTTACTTTTCTTTTAATGATTCCACTTGGGATACTAAACTTTCCATATATTTTGTGTAGAATCCAGGCTAGACTGACAATAAACAGAGCTTTGTATTATGATCCGAAATTCTAAAACAGAAATATACACTACTGGGTGAACAGAAAGGGAGGTTTGTATTACTTCAAAAGTGATAAGCTAAATTTTCCCAAAATCTACAACATTCCTTGTATTTAGGAAAGAAAGAAGGGCAACAATGACTTGTTTATATCTGTGAGTTGAAAGTGAGCAGTGTCTTGCTGCACAAATCATCATGTGTGTCAGTGAGAAAGGAGCAGAAGTCTGTTCACAGATGATCAAAGTTCTGGTCTTGTAAGAGACAACTTAGGCTGTGTTAATAAATTAACAGATGTTTTTAATAAATCTGCACTTCTGAAAGATTCATCATATTCATTGTGTTTGACAAGTCAAAGTTAAACAAGTTAAATCAGTCCCAAATGGGGAAAGAAAGACGCATAGGCAATCTATCAAATGGCTAAAAGTGGGGGTGAGTCCTTTCAGGAGGGCAAACTGCTTATAACACCTGAATATACTTCTGCTCAGAAAAGGTTTCTAGTGAAAGAAATAGGAATATAGTTTTATATGAATTTGTAACAACTTTCAATCTCATGCCTCATAAAATAGGGTAGTTTAATGCAAAAGTTTGCATTAGATTCATAGCCCCAACAAATTGGAGAAAATATTAGTTAAATATTACTATGTTCTGTGTAATAGTTGCCCTGGCATGTAATGGGCCACAAAACATCCAAGTTTTGTTCCTCCAGGGATGTAGAATAACTTGGCAATTAATATCATGGATTCTGGAGGAAAATTTCCCAGTAAGTTCAAACTCACCTTCTATTTTTTTATGCTTTAGTGATTTGGGACCATTTATTTAATGTCTCCATGACTTAGTTTCCTTTACTGTAAAATGCTAATAAGAGAACCTACCTCCATATAATTGGTTGGATTAAATTAATTAATATATATAAAGCTCTAAAGCATTTGGAATGATGCTTAACACACAGTAAGCTCTCAAAGTAATTTTATTGCTCATAATTGTCAAGAGTTACTAAGATCATAGCAGTATGACAATTAAGGGATAGACTGTAAAATAAAAATAAGATCCTATTGAGACCTAAAATCCAAAGGCCTTGAGATAAAGGACTTGGTCTAGAAGAGAGAATAGGAAATTCTAAGTGACTAAAAAAGTCAGGGTCAAGCTTGGTCATTAAGAAAAAATACCTACTCTGAGTGGTAAAATCAGGTAGTGAGAATACCTTGCCCAAATAAAATGTGGCAGGTCAATGGGAGCCTTGAACATCATAGTGGAGGCGATCAGGCTGACACAAAGGCATGACAGTTTCCTCATGGAATATATAAACAGCATTGGCAGGAAACCAAGAGAGAATGTTGGAAAGAGTGTAGGAGCAATTGGCCAGTTAAAAGGTATTGAAGCTCATGCAAGAATGAAAGAAAGAATGAATGAATAAGAGAGGATCTGGGCGATAAGCATGACAGAGGAAGGAGGCATCTGCTAAGGAAAAGAAACCAGAGCTCTTTAAGAGACTGGATGTGCAAATAAAGGAGATGGTAGGCAAAGACATGGCTGCAATCTCAATAATGCCTTCACTGGCTAATATTTTATCTAAAGGAAATAGGCAGGAGTTGGTTAATGGTGGGTCACATTCCTGGGAGAATGTAAGGAGAGTATAGGAACTGTCCTCACCCTTTAGTATCTGAAGGTTTCTGGTTATTATTTATAAAAGAGTAAGAAAGGAAGAGTCAAGACTTCTGAGCATTACAAAGGCATGTCCCAGGCATTGGAATTCTATGCAATGTAGCTCTTTATAATGAGAACCACCTGAAGGATTAACTACTTACAAGGGCTGATGCTCAGGCACAGCACAAACCATGAATAAGCCTCAGGTAGGAATCAGAATAAAAAGATTTGAAGTCATCTAATATTGTCTTTTCCCTTGCTGTCTTACCTTTCTTGCATCTCTTACCTTAAAAGGACTGAGTATTATGTTATATCATGCTATATAGCATTTCACAAGAGTTAATTCCATTGTTAAGTACTTAGAAAATATTTGGAAGTACAGCCTCAATTCCAGAAAGATCATGATAAAGTGGGAAGAGCCTCAACTAAGCAACCTAAATTCTCTTTCTAATAACCAATTTAATTGGTCTGGATTTCAGTTCCTTTAAAGAAATAAGGGTTGAATTATTTTGTCAATGTGGGGTTTTCAATAACTGCTGGAGGGTACTCCCAACGGACACTAGTTATTGATCTTGTAAATTAAATACTCCAGCCATATGCTGACTAAACTCTCATTTACCCTCCTATGTTCTCTTCTGATTGACAAATCATAGTAGGAATTATTAAAGGTCAATTGCTCATGATGCGCTCTAAATGCCTCTTTCTTCTTAATATTATTTTTATTCTCAGATTGTCCTTTCTCCACTTCCAGTATATGACCCTCCATACTAACTGCAACACCCAGACTGCCCAGGAGTGAAGAACATTAGCTGGAGACAAGGAGGTGGAGGTGATGAGGGGGTGGGGCTTTTCATCCCTGTACTTCTGTCTTGCTGCGGCATTGTGTGGTAGTGACTGTGTGTCTCTGCATCAGCAGCATTTTTTGGTGGCCTCTTCCATGGACTTAGATCTCAGTGGACTATGGTGACATTCTGTCTTTCATGCTTGAGATTGATAATGGCTTCCTCTGTGGATAGTTCTTGGTGTTTCCTCATTCCTTGTTGATTTTTGCACCCCATATCCACACCAGCATCAAGTATCCCTTCATTAAACTGTCTACTAAAGCACATTAGAATGGCCTCCCCTTTCCTACCAAAACCAGTCTTCAAGGAATGTAGAGTGATGAAACCAAATTGACATAATCAGACATTCCAGATGAACATGTAATTTCACGAAACTTTATATGAGCACATTGCCTTTTTAAGAGTTTGGGCATGTAAATTTATAACGTTAAGCAGAAGGTCTGAACTTTTGTTTAGAGGAAAGATTTTTAAATTGTAGGAGATATCATGAAATAACTTGGTCTTTGAAGGAAAACTAAACCATGAAGTCCCATTCATTTTGATTTTAAGAGTATTCAAACTATATACCTGAATACGTGTATCAAACATTCCGAAACGGGTTAAGTATGCTAAAAGTAAAGAGAATAAAGGATTTATTATAGAGGTAGGAGCTTATACAATTGTGAGAACTGGTGTAGCTTATACAAGGTTGTTGTCTCCGCATCAGGTGTTGAGCCCGAAACCACTGTAAGTTAGCCAGATGGAAATAAAAACAAAGATAAACTTGGACCTGTGAAGATGAGCTGGAACCTGAGGATAAAATGGAATGCACATCTGTCTCACACCACCTTCCCTTCTGATGCTGTGGGTGGCTTGTAGAAGTTGGCAACTTCCACCAGCAAATTATACAGGCCTATGGCCCAGCATCTCGGGGAGCGGAATGCTGACAGGTGGGAGTAGGCAGAATGGTGGGCTCAAAGCTGCCTCACAAAGACAAGGTGAGCAGTTATCCACACGATGTGTACAAGCTGCCTGGCACCCTATCCTGACTTTCAGAATGTAAAACAACCTAGCTTAGCATCATTTCAGCTTTCTCAATCTTGCATAAATTTCTTTTATAGCCATTGCTAACTCAGGAGCATAGAGAGGTGGGAATTCTAGAAAATGGAACATTCCCCACTGTAGGAAATTTGACAAACTAAAAAACTATCACAATCCACCCGTCTATTTGTCATCCATATATATCTCCATATCCAGACTTACACTGTAAACAAAGACAACAGCAAAATCATGTTATTACTCAGTAAGCTACAATGACCCTTAACATAATACTCAGCAAAAATGCCTTAATAGTTTCTGCTAAAAAAAATCCCTTTATCCATCATTGGCTGATGTTCATTCCTTTTATAGCTGAATCTTACTCCCTGTTGATATCCTATAATTTATGAGATACAAAGCTATTTACTATTATGTTGCATAGTGGAGAAATTAAGAAGGAAAGAAAAAATTTATAGATAGATAAATAGAGATATACAGATATAGGAACGTATACATATCAAAATAAAATAATCCTTGTTTCTATAGCCAATTATGTGATTTTGTTTCTCTACTATCAATTCCATGTTCTCTTGGCCCTCACCATTCAAATTTCTCCTGTGTACTTGACCGTTTGGGTAACCAAACTCCTTCTGATCTAGACAAGTGTCAGCTATTAGGATCCCCATATAAACTGGATTTTGTACTTTCCTTGGGCTACTATACAAATTACTACAAACTGGGTGAGTTAAAACAATAAAAGTTTATTTTCACATTTTAGAAAGACAGAAGTCTGAAATAAAAATGTCACCAATTTGTTTGATAGTTTAAAAAGAATAAATTATCTATTCCACGCCTCTCTCCCAACTCCTAGCAGTTGCGGGAAATCCTCAGCACTCCTTAGCTTGTAAAAGCATAACTCCCATCTGCCTCAGTAGTCACATGACCATCTTTTGTTTGTATCTCCCTGTCTCTTCTCTTAAAACAATGCCATTTACACTGGTCAGGGCCCACTTTAATTGAATATGATCTCATCTTAAATAGATTAGCTCAGCAAAGACCCTATTTTCAAGTATTAAGAGTTAGAATCTCAATACATCTTTTTGAGAGAAGCAACTCAACCTATAACAATACGGAATACCTAAATGTGCCACAGGAAATCAACTACTCAGAACACATACTCCTCCTTTCTCTGATTTTATAGTAGTGAGTGGCCTAAATTCCACTTGATAGTCAAGATCAATCATCCCAAACAAACCAATACCCCGCTCCTTTTTTGCCTGTTGATTAACTACATGAAAAATACAACACGGCCCTGTTGTAGTCTCAGCTTCCAATTTCATGAAATCTTTTTTATGTTCCCTGGTAGAATTATTCCTCCCTTAGGAACTAAGAACTCTAAATCATCAGAACATAAAATATAGGGCCAGGAAGCAAACTTTTGTCAATGCATCATCAAAGGTAAGAAATAGTAAGTAGAGTCACTTATTTCCGGCCTTGATTCCAAAAATCACAGTTGTGGAGGAAAGCACAATGTGGCTTACACCATATGTTGCATCCTGGAAGATATTACTTAGGTGTGCGTGGTGTTGCCACAGAGCCAGTGACATGACAAAGTTGACAAAGGCCACTTCATCATTTTTTCAGGCCACTTGCTCTACAGAGAACAAGATAAAAACAATAAATTCCAAAATCAGAAGCTCACTGCCTTATTTGCTGCAAAATTAACTTCTCGGAGCAATGCTGTATAAAATACAAAGAAGGTATAGAAGGCGTTTCATAGATCACCAGGTAGTGGTTCTAACAGAAGCAGGATGTACAGCAAAGCAGCACTATCCAAGGTAGGTACCTATTTCAATGAGAATGAAGGGTGCCTCTTATGTAATCCATCTGCCACCCGCTGGCTAGCTGGCTCCCCCTATCCCCGTGGCTGTCCCTGGGGAATGGTGCCCTACTGGGAATTCAGTGTGGATTTCTGTGGGGAGTAGACTGGGCCCTCAGCTGCAGCCCATGCTAAATTAATGGTGATGAGGCAAAGTCCATGCTGGGAGCCTATGTATCAACTTCATTCTCGTCATAATCACACCTCACTGGGCAAGAGAAAGCACGGCTAAGGGAAAAGGCTGACCGGCATCCACCAAACAGGTCAGCTTGCCTATCTGATAACTAATATCCTTTTCTTCTGCTCTTGCTCTTTGGGGGGCGTAACTAACACGGAAATGTCTTCCCATTCCATGTGAATGCTGTCTGGCCACATGCGTGTTTCCCACGCCTCTTTGTCAGCAATTTTCCAGTCATGTTCTTTTTCAGTCCATAGCTATCCTGCTAAACCTTTAGTTATTTCTCATACTGAGTATGAGCTATCTTGCCTTCCAGATGAAGTGTGCAGCCAGAGGCATTGCTCCAAGTTCTGCCCACTGGGAAGAAATTCTTTTCTTTTTGGTACCGGGAATCAAACTCATGACCTCAGGCTTGCCAAGCAAGCGCTTATACCACTGAGCTATATTCCCGCCCCCCCAATTTTTTTTTCTGTCTTGAGACAGGGTCTCTCTGTGCAGTTCTGAAATTTTTCTTTAAATATTATTCTTCACAAGCACTCGGACACAGGGCTGAAGTGAGATGTACTCACCTAGTTTTGGGTGATATTGACAAATCTTGCAGAATTATCTAATTTTTAAAAAATCTTCTTTGATCAACTAGCCACATAAATCTCCACAGGCTTAGGTTTACGTTAAGATGAAGCAGGCCATGTAGTAGCATCTTGCTCATTCAGTTTGCCTGTACCTTCAGCACTGCTGATTATTAAAGAGCCAGTCTTGAGTTAGGGGAGGGCAACATTTGCAGAAACGTCAGGTGTCTTTGCTTAGTGGACAGATGTCTTACCTACAGTATCCTCACTTCTTGAAAGGACAAGAAATGTGTTAGCCATTGCCTACCCTCTCCCTGTACCCCTGCTGTTATGGAGGCCTCCCCGCTTCCATCCTCAGCAGGAGAATTCTATGTGGGAAACTAGTGGAAGAACTTCTACAGCGGCCCTTTGTCAGAGAACAGATCCTGGAGGAAGGGGTTCTGAAGGGCCCATTTGGTACCTGCACAGATTCCAACAGGCTCTGCTTTTTCTCACAGTCCCAAGAGAGTTTGGAGCCCCGTTGTAATGAATTCTCTTAATCTTGGTTTGTTCCTGCAGATACAGCCACACTTCTCTCCCTAGTGTATCTTATGTGGAATTACATCTTGTTACAGTATTAGCTGCTACAGATCACATCTCCCATGTGTCTGACTTGGAAGAGGCCCATGTATCTGGCCACTGAGCAGAGGTATTTGCTTAGTGGATAGTAAATGTGCACTGAATGAAGAATGGATACTGTTTTCTTTTGGCATTTTAGAAACTCCCACTCAGGTGGGACTTACTGCTGAAGGATTGTCTTGTCTGGAGGAGTTAAGACAGAGAAGTGGAATTCTACTATATTTCTGGTAGAATCATTTATTTGCCCTCAGATACCAAAATTCACAGCCCTAGGTTTGCAGAGTTCAAATAGAGCACATAAAGCCTGTGCGCTTGTGAGATTGCCCCGCCGTCTAGTCACCACCAGGGCTTGCTCCAAAAGGTCTGTGGACCAAAAGAGAGTCATCAACACACACTTTTTGGGCCTGAAGTCTTCTCATCAAGTCTCCATTTTCCTTAGATTTGTACAGTTACAAATCTGCATTGTACAATTTTCTGTGCAAAACCCTGGAAACAGCTTTCTGAATTTAGTTCTTGTGACCCGCATGTTTTAGAGTAAAGGTGACTTCAAAAGCAGACCAAGCTCAGCCTAATAATACAATCCTAGGAAAAACACGATGGCTTATTTTCTAATTCCATTCACTTTAATTAAACATCTTGAAGACTATCTCTACTCCCAGAATTTTTGTCATAAAAAAACAGAAGTGTGAGACATAGGAGGAGCTGGAGAAAACTCCCACAGACTGAAGTGGTCACAACACCAATTTTATAGGAGAAAACAGTATCTTACTTCTATTTTTAAAGCTTATGGAAAAATTCTTGCTCCATATGTATTATGGTAAAACAAAATGCAGGCATGGAAAAACGACTGACTTTAAAAATAGCAAGTACTAGAGAGCCCAGCTTGGAGTCATTAGAGAGAACTGCTGAGGTCAGCTTACAGACTTCTGTTTTTAATTTATTTAAATAATCCAGTGCTTGGGCAGATCAGGCATTCAACTGTCTCTAAAGATTAACTTTTTCAGCTGCTCTTCAGACACCCAAAAGATGCTGGCACATTGTTTTGGGACAGGGGTAGGAGTTGTGATAAGCCTGAAAAGTGAGAGGCCCTCCATCCTCTTACACCAAGGAAAATTCAGAACTTCTGGCAATGTTTTATTGACCTGGAACTGAAAATCTTTTGAGTTCTGCTAATGAAGGAGAGCAATCCTAGCTAACCTCAAGAACACTCTTGGTGTAACGACACTTCCACTGCCCAGACTGGTGTGGGGCTGGAGAAGCACACTGAAAAGCTCCGCCATTGAAAAACCAAACCAGGCTCTCTTGTTTTAGAATGTGTAGAATGGTAGCAGTATTCCATGTTCTTTGTAGGTGATGAAGTCATGATTCTATGGTAGAGTGCCAACCACTTATTCCATAAATAAAGTACATCTCCTGAAATCCAGCCTCTCTGTTCTTGTGGGAAGGCTGCAGGATGCTTAGAGTATATATTGCCTTGCTATAGAAATAAGATTATGCATTTCAGTAAATGAAAAAATTTAAGAGAAGTCTATTATTAAAACCCAAATGATAGAGACATTCAGAGGGAAAAAAGAGATTAAAATAATGATTGGAATTTCATTTATTGGTTGCTTATATACTACTGTCATGTATGTCCTCTGAGGACTCAGGATGACCCAAACCCAGATCCTGGCCTCCGGACACATAGTTTTGTTGGGTGCCCAATTGCACACAACTGTTATATAAAGTACAGCGACCAATGTCATCATAATAGACACAAAGGGGGACTCTTCCAGTCATAGAACTTCAAATCTGGAAGAATCTTTGGAAATATTTTAATCTAATTCACCTTCTTTACAGATAAGAAAGCTAAGAGTTTGTTACACTTCTGATTTATGCTGCTAAATTTGGGGTTGAGCTTGGATTTGGATACTGATCTAGACCTTGCACGGATAGGTGGGTAACCACAGAAAGAACAGGAAGGGCCAAAAGCAGGGCTGATATCCAGGCAGTAAACATAAAGTCAATCATTCCAGGGTCTTTTCACAGTGTCTATTTTTCTCCTGCTGTCTTATTAAATATCTCAGTGTCACACTGAACCAAGTCACATCTTTTCTGTGTAACAGAAAGGGAGTTTTTAATAATGAAGTTCTGGCAATCAATTAGTATTGAAGCAATACATGGTGTAGCATAGGTCGCTCTAAAGAAATCACAATAGGGTATGAATGTGCAAGACAGGACAGCGTGATATAGGCTGGTAAATGTGTAAAGAATCCGCTAAATTCAACAGTACTGTTTCATTTGTAAAGTTCAAGAACGATGTTAGGTGAAACATTCATGGATAATAACATTAGGAAAAGTCACAAAGAACTTTTTTTTCTTTTATGATAATTAAGTCTGCCTAGAAAGAGGAGGAAGTTAGGGAAGGCAAGGGACACACAGGGGACTTTCAGGGTGGCAAGGTTCTGTTTCTTAAATACGGGTAGCTTCATGAGTTTTCCTGTTGTAACTATTTGTTATGTTATACATCCGTTTTAAGCCCTTTCCCATATGTTATATTTAACAATATAAATGAAAGCCAAAGCAAACGGAAGCTTGGTTTCTAATTTGAAAGCTGGGGAATTAATATGGACAGATCACCAGGCTCGGTGAGCAGCTGCATGTAGAAAACAAAAGAGTCTGGGAACAAAGGTAAGAAAACAGTTTCCAGATGAGAAACATGGAGTTTTGCTATCAAAATCTCAAATCCTGGGTGACAGTCTTTGCCAGCCTTTACTCCTGCACAGAGAGGGTCGCTGTCAGGAGCATTACTGCCTAACATGAAGGCAAAGGGGATGCCCAGCACTGGCATTCTTAATGCTCCTGGGAGGTAGGATCAACTTAACATTGTAGAAGAGCACACAAAAAGATCTGGGTAGGTGTTACGGTTGACACTTTCGGTCAACTTTACATTGTGTCAACTAGGGGAGTCTAGAGGTTTAGCTGAGTGACTCAGGAGGAAGCCAGGATGCTTACTTTGTATACATCCTGAGCCTGTGGAAGAGGAGGACATGGAGATTGTGTGAGAGGTACACGCCCCCTGGGTGGAGGTAGGCTGTTTACAATGTAAGGGAAGAGAAGAGGCTGCTTGCAGGATTCCTCCCTTTTGCTCTTGTGGTTTTGCTGTGTGCTGCCGCCATGAACATTTGCTCTCTGTCATGTGCCACTCTGCCTCAGAAACAGCCAAGTATGGACTGAAACCTCCACAAACTGTAAGCTAAATAAACCTTTCCTTCCTTCATTTTGGGCATTGGGTATTTTGTCTCAGCGACGAGGAAAAAGTAACCAACACAGAACTTGGTACTGGGAGTGGGGCTGTTGCTGTTACTATACCTGACCATGTGGTTCAAGAGCCTTTGGAAATGGCTTGTAGGAAGAGTTTGGAAAGGTTTGGAGATGTCTGGTCAGAGCTCGGAAGACCAGAATGTTGATGGAAATCCTGCCAGTAAAGACCAGGTTTGAGAGGTTTCTGTTGGGAAGGACTGCATTGGCTGTTGGACTCCAGATAATGTATGTTATGACTTGGCAGAAAGTTTGTCTGCATTTTGCTCGTGTCCAGAGACTTTGCCTAAGACTGAGATTAAGGGCGGCAGTGAACTGATTAATCTGGCAAAAGAAATTTCAAGG
>PVLD010035975.1:0-11336 GCA_004027595.1 Dinomys branickii | reverse complement strand
CCGAGGGAGCTGGGATTCCCTTCCAAAGTTAATTCTTCCACTTGCACATGACTTGTATCACGGAAGGAGAATCACTCTTTCCTCAGTACATTCCCTGTCCACCACCCCAGTACTAGTTCCAGTTCATCTTATGAGATAAAAGCAGGGTTGTCTAAGCTTGTTAAATAATCTTCAGAGCAAAAACTTGATAGAAACGTAAATGTAATTAAAATATAAATTAGGTGCACTTATTAGAGACTTTGGTTTACAGGAACAGTATATATAGTAAAGACCAGCTGACCCAGCAGAAAAATGAAAACCCCGTCCCACCCACATGCGGAGAAGCTATAAAACTGTAGTATTTCCATTTAGGATGAAAAGTAAACCCAGATACCCGACCACATTGACTCAAGATAGAAACATCACGTTTTTTAAAAAGTCCTCTTAAAAACAGGGAGCCCCTGAACACACCTTACGGTAGCAAACTACTAAGTGTAGACTAACGGTGCATTAGGAAGTTAATACCCAAAATAATACAGCTGTATTTCCAGGAAAACTGTACTTGAAAAATTATAAAAACAACCCACTTAGGCAAAGTTGAAACACATACTGCAAAATACAATGCTCTGCTATAGAAAAACCAACGTGTACATGGCTTCACCTTGTAAAGATAATGCTTCTCTTAGCCAATTGTTTATAAAGTTAGAATAATTCAAAATAACTTTATTCTTTTTTACAAAGAGCAAGTACAGGAGAGGTTCAAAGTCATGTACTCAATCAAAATGAAATGTGACTTGTACCGACTGCTGAAGCTGTCTTGATGTGTGAAAGGCTTGAAATCTGTGAAGCAGTTTGAATAGATCACCTTTATAAAAATAGTAGTAGTCTTTGCGTGTAGAACACCGCCTGACTCTGGAGACGCAGGAAAAGTCAGCATTCTTTAGGTTCAAGGGTATTAATTTTAAATAGCAGCTGAATGTGTCCTCATGGCAAAGCATAAAGACCTTTGTTTCCTTGAAAAGGAATTTCAAAATTGTCCTTTCCCCTCACAGTGTCCTAAAACTTTTAAAAAGGAGGGGGAGAGGGTGTTTTCCTGTATTCAGCATTCTTTGTAACTGCTGAGGGAGGCTGTCAGTCAGGGATATAAATACAGTCCTGGGCAAGTCCTTGAAATTCATCACTCCACAGCAAATCCACATGTTTCTTCAATGGCTGTTAGCAGCTTTTCATAGAGCTTTTCATAGCTTTCGTAGGGCGGAATGTCTATTCGATTGAAGCATGTGTGGGCTTTGGGCAGGTTGTTAGTGCAGGCGTCGATCTGGTGTATGGTGAACAGCCGCGGGCCTGCAGCACCTTGTAGTGCTTTGAAGCCCTGCAGAGGCACTCTAGATGATCCCGTCACAAACTGTAGCAATCGTGCTCGCCGCTCCTCATCAAAAAATTCCACAGCTTTCCAGAACCACTTGACGACATTGCTGTCTGGTGTACAGTGCTTTAACCGGGTGTTTACTTTCCAGTCGCTGACGTCTATCTTTCCGAGTCCACAAACAATGAGCTCCAGCTCCTTCTCGTCAAAGGTCTTCAACAGGTGCTGTGGAATTACTTCATTAAATCCTTTCTGCAGCGCCAGGAACTGAGCCTCAATGCCTCGTAGAAATCTCCAGTTCACATACAGTCTGACATACTCTTTCTTATTTTCTTCAGTAACAGGGATACTTTTGCCATTTGGTTTAAGTTCATGCTGAATAATTTCACCATATGCATTATGTTCAACACAGAAGGTATGGTCCAAAACACCTGTGATGTCATTCTCAAGTATCCACACCAAACTATTGTGAAGGTCTGGATCAACTAACTCCATGTCATCCAAAGTGATTGACTTTCCAAGCAACTGTTTATAAAAAGGCAACGTAAAACCGCCATCAATGTAATGTCCATGAAACACAGCCATTCCCATTATCCGTCCAACAAAGTGGAAATATGATAGATGTTCTGGATTAACAGCGGAATCAGGATTGATCTGTAATGTGTAGATATCATCTCTTGAGTACTGGAATAGGCCATAGTATGGATTCAACATCTCATGTGACAGGAGGTACAACCATTCCCTAGCAACCCCTCCATAGTCCAGGCCTTCTTCTCCACGAAATTTTATCATCAGTCGCTTCCAGAGATCTTTTGGTCTCATTTTCATGACCTGCCGATACGACTCCTCAAAAATCTCTTCCCTGGAAACTTCAATGCGGCAATGGCCTGCCTGAGGCTGCTGCTGGGAAAGTTCTTGCCGCAGGATTTTCAGCTTCTGAACCAGGTCCCGCTTGTATCTTGGCACTGTCAGGCACTCTGTATCATCCGGGCATAATGACACCACGTGCTGCTGCTGTTGGTCTTTCAACTGGTTCTGCCGATTTAAAACTAAATGCAAGTTAGCAGAGAGCCGAGGGTCTGTAAACTGTGTTGTTCTGTTGTTATGGTCAACGAAATAAACTCTGCCTGTCGCAGTGTTACGGATCTCCCATCCTGGAGGCAAAGGGCCAAGCTCTTCACAATTGATGTTGCTAAGATCCCTGGGCACTCTTGGATCATGCCACGTGCTCACTCAGGTCTGAGTATGTAAGAAATACACCTGACCTTGCTGTGTCGTCCTCTGTTCATAGCCTTCTGGTAGGTCTGGAGGAGTATGTAAGTGTGTCCTGCTCATGTAATTTCTATGTCGTTGTGACCTGACTCTCCTCTCTGCCAGTCTGGGATCTGAAGACTGTCCACATGTTGCACCATTTGTTCCACTAATTGGAGTGTTCTCATCAACAAAGCAGCTAAGAGGTCTGCCAGGACTAGAATATTCAGATGCTGGTCTTGTTGGGCGTTCCCATTGTGTAGTTCTTGTTATGTGGTTTAGATACTGGATTCTTCCAGAGGCAGTTCTCCGTTCTTCCCAGCCGTCTGGTAAGTCATTATCAAACAAACGAGTGCAGTCCACAGCTTGTCCTCCCGCGCCTATTCGCTCTCTGGACTGAAGACTTACTACTATCTGTCCTCTGACTGTATCATTGTCATTTGGCCCAAGCTTGCACAGATCCAACCGCTGATAACCAGTGTCTTTGAGGCGGTTGATGGCGTTGGAAAGAAGACGAACACAACCAAGAAATCCAGCACCTTGTTTTTTATGGATCTTCTTGTGATTCCATACACTGATTGTAACTGAATCAAACTTTCCAATATACCTGTTATATTTTTTAATGCTGTAGAACAAAAGCTGTTTGTAACGCTTTTCCCCTGCTTCTTTCCTGCATGCAGGCCTTGAGCGAGCAGGACTCTTGGAGATTTCACTTCACTGCAAGTCATAATGCTGATTCCATTTTGGATCGAGTGTGTTCTTCACAGTGTCTGTAGAATGGCATTGTCCAGATCCATCAACCACCACCTTAGCAAACGGATCAGGAAGTCCTGTCAGGCGCAGCTTGACGGGCCCGTTCCGCCGACCTCCGGGGTTAGACATGTCCCCGGCGGCGGGCGGCGGGGCTCCCGGCCGGCGGGCGGGGCGAGCGCGACGGCGAGGCGCGGCGGAGTCACCAGAGCGGCCGGGGCTGCGGCCCGAGCAGCCGGCGTCGCGGCCGCATCGGCCGGAGGGTCCCGGATGTGCCGAGCGTCGTCGCCATGAGCCGCGGAGGGAGCGGGACGCCGAGCTCCCCCTCCTCCCTCTTTGCCCTCCTCGGCCCGGGCCGCACAACAAAGCGGCAGCCGCGGCCGGCCGCGCCGCCTCCGCCCACGCCGCGCCGCCGCCTCCTCGCGGCCGCCGCGGCCTTTTCCTCCTCTCGCCTCGGCGAGGCCCCGGGAGCCGACGGCGCCAGTCGGCTGAGGCGGGCGGTGTTCGCGCCGGAGACGTTCCTTTATTATTTAAAGCTCATCTATCCTCTAAAAGTTTCATAAGGACTGAAGCTGCAGTGGTAAATATTTTGAAATCTGCATGTCAGATAAATCTTTATTCTATCCTCATATATAATTGATAGTTACTAGGATATAGAAATATATCCTGCACAGTCGGTAATTCTCCACTGGAAATAAAGTTCCCAATAATCTACTTTTTATGTTTTTGTGACAGAGTCTCTCTATGTAGTTCAGGCTGGTTCTGACCTCAATATATAGCCCAGGCTGGCCCTCACTGCTCAGCAACCCTCCTGCTGCTCTCTCCCGAGTACTGGGTCACAGGTGTGCACCCCCACGCCCAGTTGCCATTTAATTTTAAGCCATGCTGTAGTCTACTTTCCCCAGAGAGGTCCAGCGCCTTTCTGAGGGTTCTGTAAAACCTGTACATTGCTCTTATGATATCTTTATGGGAACTTTTAGTTTTTTCATCTCTTATGACCATGTTTTGATATTATTATGTTTTTATTCATAATTTGGACACTCAGTGAGTCCTAAAAGTACAAAAATGTCTGTATTTCTGAGAAATGTTCAGTACTTTAAAGTGGATTTATTTATTTTTATTTCTTTGTTCTCTCATTCTAGAAATCCTAATACTTTGGTTTCAAACAGGAAGAATTAGTATTTTAATTTCTTTTCTTTCTCTTTCATCTCTTTTTATTTTTCTGCTACCTTTTAGGATAGATCCTCAACTTTGTGTTCCTACCTTTTAATAAATTTTTCATTATTGTTACTGTATTTTGAAATTTCTAATTGTTATGTACTATGAACATCCTTTTTTATTTTTAAATAATCTTATATTTTTGTTCTGTTGTAGTGCCTTTTCATATCTTTTTAGAACAGTGACTCCTCTTTTTTCCTGGTTTAATCTCCCTGTATAGTTTATTTTCTTAATATGTTGTTAACTTCTGTTAACTTTAGGCATTTTTTTTCCTGAAATTCATGGTGTTCTTTACTGACCAGTGAGATATAAAAAATTAATTGCATGATCTGTGCACATGAATAGGGCTTCTTGTCAACTATGAACTTTGCCATAAGGAGATGTGGCTAAAGAGTTTCATTAGGAGAAACTTTTTTAGACAGGGTCTTCCTACATAGTTCAGGCTGATTTTGAACTCATGGATTTTCCCTCCTCAGCCTCAGAGGTGCTGGGATTACAGATTGTAAGAGCTTCTGATAACACTTTTATTAGGTCTTTTGCTTAGTCTGGCCAGATTCCGCAGAAGAGAATCTTTCCATCTGCTGCTTACAATGTGTACAGTTAGGATTGTCTGGGCAATAGAGACTAGCGTGCAAGATATTTATTGGGAATGCCTTTGGGGTCACTTATGGAAGTGAGGAAAGAAAGCAAGATTAGAGAAAGAGAATGTCTCAGTTACTTTGCTCTCATTGCTGGGACAAAATGCCTGATGACCAGAATTAAGGAAGGAAAAGTTTATTTTGCTCACAGTTTGCAGAGGTTTCAGTTCCTATTGGCTGGCTCCAAGGCAGATTGGCACATGGCAGAGGGCAACAGTTCGTAGTAGCAGAAAATAGCAAAAGCAGCAAGAGCAAAAAGGGAGGAGCGATAAAGAGCAAGCCTGTTTTCCTTCCTTATATTGTATGCATGCTACCCATCCCAGGGTGGGTGTAGCACTCATACCCATAATCCCAGCATTGGACCATGAATCAGTCAGAAACTCTAGAAGCCAGCTCCATGACTGCATGGGGATTTGGGGGGACATCCGTACACAAACCATAATAAAGAATATGGACTATGAAGCATTTTCAGTACAAGGCTCTACTGCCCTGTGGGAACTATGGAGTTATGATGAGCTTTCCAAAGGAAAGGCAGGATCTTTTTAGATTGATGTCAGTCACTGAGTGTACAGTTGGCCCTCTGTATTCAAGAATTCCACAGCTAGGGATCCAGCCAATTTCAGATTGAACATATTTACAAAGGTTTTGTCTGTACTGATTATGACACCATTTTGTATAAGGATCTTGAGCATCTACAGCTTTTGGTATCTAGTGGGTCTTGGAATCCATCTCTCATGGCTACTGAGCACTGGTTTTGCTTGGACAAGGGCTGTGGACTTGTGGATTCTTCAGCAGCTGCATTTCTTGAGCAGCACTGATATCTGAGAGTTTTGTGCTGTTAGAGGCACTTGAGCCTCTGGAAAAGTTCTTTAGCCCTATGGAAGGGCGCAGGTGGTGCTTCATGTCATCCAACAGCATGACGTAACTCTGGCTTCTAGCATTCTGCAGAGCAAATGGGGAAGTGATTTAACCAGTCACAGTAGTCAGTATGGACATAAAATTCCAAGATCAGAAAGTTCCGAAGAATATTCTGGGTGGAAATACAAGTATTTTACTCTGAAGTTTATGCAGCAGCCGTGCAGTTTTCTAGCTGAAGACTCGGGCTCCACCCTTCCTCATTTTCTCTTCACCGGACAATTGTTTTCATCGCTTTATAGTGTTAGAATTTATTGTTTATGTGTCTTACTTTGCACCCTTCCTACCTAGCAGGGTCTTTGATGGACCTTAGTGACTGAACATTTGACTTTTTTTTTTTTTTCAAAGGAAATGCCTATTATAACAATATAAGTATTACCCTAGTCATATCGGTATTTTTCTGAAACAGATGCTGGTCTTTTGTCCTCTGGCCAATCAGCTGGGTGAAATAGTGGATAGAGAAGGCAGTGGTCAGCCCTCACTGATGAGCTCCCTGCACCCTCAACTCCACGGAAGTCCTTGCCTCTGCTTAGTGCCTGGAGTGGCTTGTGTCCTCTCATCGGTGACTTTTTATTTGTTGATAATCGCCCCTTGGTTTTGGCTGGGCTCACACTGCCGTTTCTGAAGGACTACAGTGAGACCTGAGCCACCTTGTCCCTGCGATCTCTGTGAGACCCGGGCAGTTTCCCCACTTGTGCAGCTGCCAGCCTGTCCTCCTTCCCTCTGGGTGTCTGGGGCTCCACATTGCTATACTCTAACACCTGCCCTTCCTGAGATAGCAAATGGCCCTCCATTTGCCAGCCCACTGTTCAGTTCCTTAAACCGAGGGATTTTGCTGTGCTTCCTATAATGCTGAACCATCTAAACTTTCACTTATTTTAAGTATGTCCTGTTTTTGTGTTTTTTAACAGTTCCATATATCAGGAACTAGAAACAAATTTTCCTTGAACGGGTGATAATATAATGTTATTAGCAACTTGTAGCCTGTAATGCTAAATTGTCCCCTACAAGTTTTACTCACCTAATATCCCTGTACTGGCCTTAGCTCTGTGTGTGTGTGTGTGTGTGTGTGTGTGTGTGTGTGTGTGTGTGTATAGATAAGGTATCACTGTGTCATCCAGGCTGGCCACAAACTCACAATCCTCTATCTCAGCCACCTTAGTGCTGGGATTATAGGCAACCACTACAACACTCATCTCATATTTTCACTGTAGTCCTTTATCTCTTACTTCAAGGACAGTTTGTATTTATCTGAGACTGTTTCTGAGCAGTAGGAGGAGACTTTTGTGCCCTAGCTTTGGTTGAGTGTCAGTTCCAAAGCTGAGTCTATGTATATATTAACACCCAGGCAGTGAACACTGAGCTAAGGGCTCTCCTCCCCACCAACTTCCCCCTACCGCAGTGCAGACTTCATGAGGCTCCCACTGGAACCCTGTGCACACGGATGTATGCGATGTAAGACAACGCATTTGGTGAACTGTGCACCGAAAGTGTGCTGCAGAGCACCTGGCAGGTGACAGCAGTTCGAAAGCCATTTGGGATAGGAACCAATGATCTTAAAATATTTTAGAATTTTTAAAATATTTTAAAACATTTTTACATGAGTTTGAAATATCCAGCATATGGGGTATTAGGAAGAGTTCTCCTGTCATATTCTGTCTGCATACTAGAGAACCAGGAGAGTGAATAGTGTAATCCAGTCTGAGGCAGAAGGCCTGAGAGCCAGAGTGGTTGCTCATGAGAATTTCTGGAATCGGAAAGTTTGAGAGTCAGGAACTCTGATGTTTGACAGTAGAAGATGAATACTATACATGTCAAGGAGGCAGTACTGCCTCTGCCAATTTGTTCTATTTAAGCTCTTAGTGGATTAGACTATACCTGTCAGTACTGGAGAGCGTCCATCTTCTCTCCTCAGTCTGTGGATTCAAATTGTAATCTTTTCCAAAAGTACCCTCAGAAAAACCCAGAAATAGTGTTTTGCCAGCTGTCTGGCACCTTAGCCCAGACAAACTGAAGCATAAAACTAACCACTATAACGGATAAAGCATTACGCTATGTGGTTTACGTCCTTTGTCTTCTTGAATCCTTAAAATAAACTAAAGCATTTATTAATTATCAACAGCTTATCAGTGAAGTCCTAAGTTTCAGAGAATTTAATCAAAGCCTTCATCACTGCATAATCAGCAAGTACGAAGAGGAACTGGAGCTCAGTCCCGCGGCTGCCTGAGTCTACAGCTCATGCTGATTCGCAGCGCCATGCTTCCTTCTGTTGGAACTGAATGCAAATCTCACTGCTTATACTGAAGGGGTATTACTATTACTCATATAAGTGTATACACAGGCTTTGCCATGTCATGTATAATACCCATTCCTAATACCCTAATACCCATTCTTACCCCTCTGTATTGGAAGAGAGGCCAAAAGGATTTTGAGTGAAATCTTCCATCTCAAACATTTATTTTGAAGAAGAAGGAAAGGCAAAAATGCAGAAGAAGAAAGGTACAATGAAGAGAAAGTTTAACATGCAGAGTAGGACTTTGGGAAGAAAAACAGAACGTAGATTATTTAAACCCCCATTTATTTTATTGAGAAAGTACCAGAGAAAAATGCACCAAATGCATGTTAACTGCTTAATACTTCAGTGCTGAATGCAAATTAATTGCTAAATCCATCTGCTAATCATTTTAATCTGGCAATAAAAGTGATGAGTGAAGCATTTATCATCAGTCTGAAAGCACATTTTTCTAATGAATCTTTTATTCAAGTTTTATGTTTGTGTTGTGAATTTAAGATTTCTTTCTAGCTGTGCTTCTAGCTTCTACTTGTAATTGGGATGATTCTTATGACATCGTGATGACACTAGAAATAATATTGCAACTGCCTTTCACTGATCAATAGAGCATCGACTTCTTGACCCCACTTAAAACTTTAATTAAATTAGGAGAGAGCCAATCAGCATACTTTGACTTTGAGAAAGATGTTTACAGATTTCAGAATTTGCATAGAAGTGTGTGTCTACATTTATGTGCACACACATGCCTGTGAGGCTTCAGGATACAAATTTAAACTTTTATTGTGTAGAACTGCAGAGACCTTGAACCTTGTCGGGTTGTGACCTTCAGGAAATAAAGTGAATAGCATCTTTGGTATTAGACTAATATTATTAGGAAGACTACCACCCTTAAATACCACAGTTCTCTGTACAGGAGGCCCCTGTGCTTTAGTACGTCCTGCAAATGATAAACACAACCAAAATAAAACTTATGAAAGAGCACATGGTCCCGTTGCTCAGCACTGGCACATTGTTACTCCTCATTCTGAAGTTCTGCTCACTACCAGGGAGCGGCTTCTGTGTATCTCTTTCCTATTTCTTAAAAGGAAACTGTGTGCGAGTGTGAAGTTGAAGTTTTGTAGGTTTGCTTCAATTAAGCTCAACTGTTCTGAATGCAGGGATGATACGAGTAGAAGCTTTAGGCAGAGAGAAAAGGCAAAACAACTCTTCTATCAAACCTTGTAGGTAGGTGGCATGAGTGCAGTTTGTTTGTGTTTAAAAATGTACTGTTTTGTAGTATCGCTCAGCATCATAGGAATGGTTCCTCTGTGCTTCTCTGTGGTTCCAGAGGGTCTTGTGAGATAACATAATATTAACAAGAGCTGTACTTGGAGAAACACTTGATGATATTAAGTTTATTAAAGTAGAACATTTTAATTTAACTTGAACAATATAAACATGAAACTTAAAAAAATGACAGCATATGTGATTTTAGTGTTCCATGTCATCATTTACCACTTGAAAGAAGAGGGGCACGAGAGGGGAAGTGAGAAGGTGTCAGAGTGAATGATGGGGAGGGCAGATAACAGCAGAATACATCACACACATTGACCACCCCTAGATGTGAGATTCTGGGAGGGGGAGGTGAGATGCATCGGCATGCAGTGAAATGATTAAACTATGTTATGTGCAGGTATGAACCCACCAAGACAAGTCCATTAATCTGAATAGCCAGTGAAAAAAGAGTGTGAAAAAGAATCAGTCTCATATACCAGTAGTTTGTGACTAAATCTGCAACTGCATAAACTAGCAGGAAGTTTGAATGTCTTTGGGGGTCAATTTCAGGACTCCTAAACAGAATAGATTAAGAAAAAATGAGTAAAGATGATTCCAAGACATGTCTAGATAAGGAGTTAGCTAGATGGATAAATACTAATAAAATGTGTATGAGTTTTCTTTGCTGTTGTAACAAATTACCACCAACATAGCAGCCTTAAATGAGTCAACTTTATCTCAGTTTTCATAGGACAGAAGTCTAGGCTGCTCTTCTCTTTAGTCTCACAAGCTATAATCTAGGGGTCAACAAAGGTGCATTTTCTGGTAGCTTTATGGATGACTCTGCTTCCAGTCTCATTTAGGTAGGTGGTAGAGTGGACTGCTATGCAACCTTATGGAGATTAAAGACCCTATTTCCTCGCTGGCTCTTGCCACAGTTTGCTGTACACTGCTAGAGGCTACTGGCATTCTTTGGCTTGAGGCCCCTTCCTCCATCCTCAGAGACAGCAATGGTCGCTTAAGTGTTTCTCAAACTTTGAATCTTCGGACATCTCTCCTGCCTCCTTTTTCTTCTGCAAACATCTTTGCCGATCACTTTTCTGCTGCCTGCCTTTGCTTTAATGCCATGGCTTTTTATACCAGTACCTAAATTAGTGTTTGATTGAATAACCAAAGTATGAGAATATTTATGGTGGGGACAACGTTTAGAATTTTGTCTGCTGCAAGGCACTTAATGATACTAATGATTTCTAATTGTGTGGACAACTTTACTATCTGTAACGGTTATTCAAGGTAATTTAAGTCTCGCAGTTACTCTGAGGTGTTAATTCCATTTCACAAATAAGGAATCTAAGTGCAGGACATATTCACTGATTTGGCTTTCTGCTCTTTTATTATCTAGCAGATATTCCTCTTTTAACTTTGTTTTCTGATCTTGGTGCCATGATTGCCTTTCAGACTTGAGGGCTAGGATTCCTCCTTAGGAATTCCATCTTGTGTTTTTTTTTTTTATTTTTTTTATTTTAGAAACATAAAAGTACAAAAACATATTGACAAACAGACACTCATTATCATAGAAAATAGTACAATCACAACTAATCTATAGACAAGGTGATATGGTCTCAACAGTAGTTGTTGCTTTATCCATTGATATCTTCGAATTGTAGATGTA
>PVLD010035974.1:0-11334 GCA_004027595.1 Dinomys branickii | reverse complement strand
CATCGAGATTTCATCTCACCCCAGTAAGACTGGCCAGTATGAAAAAGTCATCCAATAACAGATGCTGGCGAGGCTGTGGAGAAATAGGGACTCTATTACACTGCTGGTGGGAATGCAGACTGGTGCAGCCACTGTGGAGAGCCGTTTGGAGATTTCTCAGCAAACTAGGTCTAGAGGTTCCATTCAAACCAGCTATCCCTCTTCTGGGTATTTTCCCAGAAGATGTGAAAACATCATATCACTCTGATATATGTGCACCCATGTTTATAGCAGCACAATTTGTAATAGCTAAAATGTGGAAGCAACCCAAGTGCCCATCCACAGAAGACTGGATTAAAAAATTGTGGCATTTTTCTATAATGGAATATTATTCAGCTATAAAGAAAGACAGTTTTAGGAACTTTGTAGGCAAGTGGTCAAAACTGGAGTCCATACTCATAAGTGAAATAGATCAGTGATACATGTACAGGCAACGTATTGTATCACTGGTGTAAGAACCTGAGTGTGGGAATATAAACTAAGAGACATGAAGGAAATCTGTTCAAAAACAAAGAACAGATGGGACGAGAGAAAGGAGAAAAGAAAGAGACAAAAATGTATGTATGTATATATGAATATACATATATGCAGGAGGCCTAACATGGTTCTACTATTGTATTATATCACTTAATGCTAAGGAATAATTGATGACGGGTTATTTGATCAATCTTGTATGTCTGTATGTGTTATCCTGAACACACACTTTGAAGATATCAATATGCAAAGCAGCAACTATTGGTGGTTTTTTGTTGTTGTTGTTGTTGTTATTGTTGTTGTTTGCCTGTTTTGTTTTTGTCTTTGGATTTTTGGTATTTGTGCTTTTTCTGTTGTGGAGAGGATTAATTGTCTGACTTATTTTGCATGTCTGTATATGGGTTCATATATTTACACTTCGAAGATATCAATGGATAAAGATATAACCACTGTTGAAACCATGTCACCTTGTCTATAGATTAGTTGTGATTTTACTATTTTTTATGCTAATTGGTGTCTGTTTGTTAATGTTTTTGTACTTTTATTTAAAAAAAAAGACTGGTAGATTTAATAAGCATATTCGGTATTGTAGCTGGATACAAAATCAACACTCCTGTACACCAAGAAAAAACTCACTGAGAGAGAAATTAGGGAAACAATACCTTTCACAATAGCATCCAAAAAAATGAAATACCTAGGAGTCAATCTAACAAAGGAAGTAAAAGATCTCTATGTTGAAAAGTACAGTACTCTGAAAAAGGAGATTGAAGCAAATATCAGAAAATGGAAAGATATCCCTTGCCTTTGGGCAGGAAGAACCAGTATAATGAAAATGGCTATAACTTCAAAGCTATTATTAAAGATTTAATGCAAGTCTCATCAAAATTCAAACAGCGTATTTCACAGAATTAGAGAAAACATCCTAAAATTCATTTGGAGCCAGAAGAGACCTAGAACAGCAAAGGCAATTCTGGGCAACAAAGGCAAGGCGGGGGCCTCACAATCCCTGATTTAAAATTATACTATAAAGGTAGTGTGATAAAAGCAGCAGAGGATTAGCAAAAAAAAAGACCCCTGGATCAATGGAACAGATTAGAAGATGTAGAAATAAATCCAGACATACTCAGCCACCTTATCTTTGAGAAAGAGGCCAAACACATGCACTGGAAGAAAGATAGCCTTGTTAATAACTGATGCTGGAAAAATTGGGTCTGAACATGCCCAAGTTTAAAATTGGACCCATATCTTTCACTAGGCACCAAACTAAATTCAGAATGGATTAAAGATCTAAATATTAAAACAGAAACATTAAGTCTGCTGTGATGGAGACCACTATGAAGCAGCCCTGAGCAGGACTTAAATTAACCAATTGACTTTCCATGTTTACTTGTGACTCTGTCCAAGGCCTAGGTTCCTTGTCTGTAAATGGACGGCAGACTCATAGTAAGTGAACCATTACAATTAAAACTTGTAATGGTGGATGAAGCCGGAAAGCCTCAAAGGATAAGACAAGGTCACAGCCAAGGACACTTGGATCTGATCTCACCTAGGTAAGGACTATAGCCTCAGGCATCTTACTCCTGCATGGATTAACTTCATCTTTATTAAGGATTAATTTAATACCTTACTTGGAAAAGTCCTTGAGTGATTCCACCCTTCTTGAGTACTCCCCTCCCTTCTTCAGATAACCAAATAAATATGGTTACATATTTATTGTAAGAGAAGGTCTTGGTCCTAGCCCTGAGAGAATCTCGAATTCTGTGAGAGGGCTCTGATCCTCCTGGAGCCCTGAAATCATTCCATTTGCCTCTTTATATTTAGCCTTCTCCACAAACTGGTTTGGGAGATTGCAGACCTGACCAGCCCTCAATAACTAAGGGATATTATTAATCTAATATTGCTGGAAGATAAAATAGTTACTTCTTGAAGACATTGGTGTAGGCAAAGACTTTTTGAACAAGACATCAATTACACAGGAACTATCACAAAGAATGTACAACTGGGATCTCATCTTACTAAGAAAGCTTTTGCACAGCAAGAGAAACCACCAACAGAGTGAAGAGACAACCCACAAGGTAGGAACAAATCTTTGCCAGCTGTTCCTCAGACAAAGGATCACTATTGAAAACATATTAAAAAACTAAAAAACATCGGACCTCCCAAAGTAAAAGAACCAATATAAAGATGGGCATCTGAGATGAACACACACTTCTCATTTGAAGAAATACAAAAAGGAAGTAAATATGTGAAAAAATGTTCAATATCATCAGTCATTCAAGAGATGCAAATTAAGACAACACTGAGATTCCATCTCATCCTGAAAAGAATGGCTATTATCAAGAAATCAATCAATGACAAATGCTGGTGGGGCTGTGGAGAAAAAGGAACCCTTCTCTACTGTTGGTAAGAGTGTAGACTGGTGCAACCACTGTGGAAATCAGTGTCGAGATTCCTCACAAAGCTAGGATTAGAAGTCCCACTTGACCCAGCTATTTCCCTGCTAGGTATCTTCCCAGAAGAATTAAAAACATTGTACGACAGTGATATATGTGCACCCATGTTTATAGCAGCACAATTTGTAATAGCTAAATCTTGGAAACAACCCAAATGCTCATTAACTAAGGAATGGATAAAAAAGATGTGGTCTTTTGTACAATGGAGTACTACTGAGCCTTAAAGAAGAATAAACTGGAGACCTTTATAGGTAAATGGATGCATCTTGAAACTGTGCCTAAGAAAAATAAATCAGACTCACATGTATAAACATTGGGTTGTCTCCCTAGTGTGAGAAGCTGAAAACATAAATAAGACCCAAAATGTACAATAGATATCATGAAATGGGAAGAAACTTCAAAAGAAAAGAGACACAAATGGGGGAGAAGAGAAAAAGTAGGAAGGCAAAAGCTAGTAAGTAAATACATACATATACAAGATAGTTAAGATATGTATACTACTAATTTTTCTTAATTTATTGAAAAGAAACTTTTATGCTAATACTGTTTAGATAATTAAATGCCTATATCTTGTACTAACTAATTTAAAGATAAAAATACTTAATGTATTAATCATTGTTACTCCTTTTGTTTTGACATTTTGCTTTATTTTTTCTCTTTAAAATAAAATGTAAAAAATAGTGCATTTGTGTCTTGATTGAATTAATTTTTGCTTCACATATTTTTGCATTTGGCTTCTTTTGTGCTTACACATTTGGGATTACTGTCTTATTGTGTTGACCATTTTCTAATTATTTATATTGGTCATTTTCTTTGTTCTGAAATCTATTTACTTGATTTAGTATGGTCACTTCCTTTTTCTTTTGATTTATGTTTGTAGTGCATAAGCTAATCATCCTTTTACCTTCAACCTACCTATGTTGTATCTGGAGTGGATTTTGTGTCGGTAACATATAGTTAGGTCATGTTTTAAAATCTCCTTTGCCAATCCCTGTGTTTTAATTTGTTCACTTAGATAGCTTAATGTAGGTATTGGTATGCTAAGGATCAGGTCTGCCATTAGGTTTTAAATTTTCCTTTTGTTCTCTGCTCTTTGTTTTGGTTTCTTGCCTTCTGATTGGCTACTTGAGTAGTTGCTCTGATTCTGACTCATCAGCATCGTTTTGAATGTGTAGATCTGCTGTCTCTTCATCTGATGTTACAGGACCTGCTGCTTGAACTGCAAGGGACCTCACAACCACTGGACTCACCTTTCAGTTGCATGGTAGATTAATTCAGAGCTGCCTAGCCGAGCAGAGGTGATGGTGGAACTTTCTTTTCAGAGAACAGAAGCCCCAGGACGGCAGGAATCTTTTCCTAAGTTGTTTACTGAAGGATCCCAGGGGTCTAATAGGGCGCCTGAAGTATAACAGGTGTTCAAGAAATATTAGTTAAATAAACAAAGGGCCTCTGTGGGTTGGCAGAAGTCCTAGATCTGGGTTAAGGGAACACTAAGTTCAGGTTATTAGAGCATAGGCTCCTACTCTGGGTACTGGTACCTGCTTACACTAGGTGAGGCTCCGCCTACGGGGGAAAAGTAGGTGGGGTATCATACCCCTCTCAACCTGAAAACCCCTTCCTTATAGGATCAAGAGAGCAACCTTTGGCCAGATTTTGAAAGTAAGATCTGAGTCTGGTTTTCTTTCCACAAAGCGTGCAGCTGTGCAGGTGTCTGGCTGTGGGCTCACAGCTGCCCCCTGGTGTCCATGTGCAGCTCAACAGCTCGTGGAAGTGGCGTCCTCCCTGGTTCAGCCCACAGCTGCACAATCCTAGTGGAAGGTCCCGGTGATGAGGCCTCACCAGCTCTCTTGGCATTGCCTTTGCTTTACTTTCTGCTTTGTCTTCATCAGCAAAGTCCTCCTGGGGGTGTCTGGGCTGCCTCG
The DNA here is from genome assembly GCA_004027595.1 of Dinomys branickii. Classification (NCBI taxonomy): domain Eukaryota; kingdom Metazoa; phylum Chordata; class Mammalia; order Rodentia; family Dinomyidae; genus Dinomys; species Dinomys branickii. The sequence continues at coordinate 6,446 of PVLD010035974.1, read as the reverse complement.
CCCTCCAGCCCTGTGAAGATACTGCCTGATCTCCAGCTCACTACTCTCCGTGGCCATTTCCATTCGTGCAGGCAGATTCCAAGCGCATCCGGGCACAGAATAACTAACTCTCTCTAGCTTGCTTGGTCTGACCTCATTTTCTCTCCTCACCCCGTCTGCGTGCTCTGTGCCAGTCCATAGAGCCTGTCCCGGGGACCCCCACCAGTCCCGTCTGTTCCAAGTGTGTGCCCATAGGACTGTCCCAGGGTCTGTGTCTGCAGTTCCTGAAAAGTTCCAGAAGGGGGTTCTGTCTCTGTGGTGTGGACATCTGGGCAGATGGGGCAGATAGGACCAGGGAGACCGCTCCTTTCATGCCAAGCAGGAGGAGTGTTCCTGGTAGCTGGGCTGCAGGGCCAGGTCTTCATGCTTCTGCTCAGGCAGAGTGGGCCCATCCCAGCTCTCGGGGAAAGTGATGTGGGGCCACTCTTCCAGCTCTTGGGGAAGGCTTCCTCTCCTTTCTCCTCCTTGCACCGTTCCTTCCCTCGTGTGTCCTCCAGTGATCCATGGGCATGCTTGGTGGAGAACTGGACTTTTGGTTTGGCCCTGACAATCATCTATCAGTGGCCAGCATGGAGTATTGGATGGAGAAGAGCCAGGGAATCCTGTTCGAGGAAGTAGGAGAATCTGTGGGGCTTAGAAGCTCTGAAGGGCACAGGTAAGGCTATGAGAGTGGGCACAAGGGAATGTGGGATCTCTTAGCTGCTCTGTGCTGGGACGTACATCTCCTAAATGGATCCTCTGAGGGTGAAGGTGACTTCTAAGACTGGGTACGTAGGCTCATGGAGCACTGCAGGCCCAGCACCAGCCAACCCAAACCCTGAAGGCCAGAAATAGCAACTAATGCTGGGTCTAGATCTCTGGGATAAAAATGGGTTTCTGAGGCACAGGAAGCTCAGGAGAAGCTGGAATGTCTCAGAGAGTGTCAGAAGGGCAAAACAAGTTCAAGGATACTGCAGGTGGCTTCAGGATAAGGAAGTCCAATCCTGTGGGCAGAGGAGACTAACAGGTCACCCAGCTACAGACCCTTTAATGTCTAGAGAGTGGTGGGGGCTTGGTCAGGATCATTCTGTATCTGTATCAAAGATGGTGGCTATATATCTATATCAACATCTACATCTGTTTATATTCATGTCTGTCTGTATCTGTTAGCTTTTGCTGCATAACAAACCACTCTTAAACTTAGTGGTGTTTTGCATTAACCATGTATCTTTTCTCACAATTTTATGCTTTTGTGATCAGCGGCTGGCTGCTGGCTGCCCAGAGGCTGGCTCATGTGGACGGCTGCCCCGCAGGCCAGCCGAGGGTTGCTCTCAGAGTTCAGGAAAGCAAGTGAGAGCGTGCCAAGCCTCATGAGTTTTCCACCTATCTACATACTGTCACTTCTGCCACACTCTTTTGGCCAAACAAATCTCATGACTAAGTCACAGTGCACAAGGACAAGTTCATGGCCATTTTAGCAGTCAATCTAACACAAAACCTGTTTGTGAAAAACAGACATTTGACGCCATCCTGACCCCTCTCTTTCCTGGAGGACTCACCTGGGACCTCTGCTGTGCCCCTATAGATAGAGATAACATTTCCACTTCATTCTATGTTCCCACTGAGAACACCCCACCCAGGTGTCAAGCCCCTCATGACGTCACGCTGGTCACCTCACATCTAGGCAGCTGTGCCACACACAGGCAGGCAGGGCCTCCTCCAGCCATGTCCTCTCCCCTCCGCTGCCCTTCAGAAGCTCCACGTTAGTCAGTTCACTCTGCAAGGAGCAGAAGGTGGCTCGCTATCGCCAAAGCAGAGTCTTCTGGGAAGGAATGGGTCAGCAGGATGTCTGGACCACTAGATCAGGAGGAAAAATAAGCTGTCAAAAGTGAAAAGCAGGACCACTGAGTCCCTCTGGACAGGGGCACGAAACAGGAGAGGAGGACAATGTTGTGCAGGAGTGGGCCAGACCATCCCGTAACGGGAGTCTTAGAGCCTGTGGTCTCCCAGGTCCGGATCAGCGGGAGCACAGGTACACAGGCATTCCCTGCTCTGAGCCAGGGGGAGCCCGAGAGGCAGGGGGATAGTATTAAGCTGGATACAGGACTGAAGTGGACACCCCTGGGGCTTCGCCCAGGTTCCTTTTCCGGGATAGTGCCCTTCCGCAGCTGTGGTGCGGGTGGACTGGCAGCGCCTCCCTCCCTTCCCGAGAACTGGCCTGTGTGTACACCTGGCTGCCGCCGAGGCCCCGCCCTTGTCTATCCGGTGCTGACCCGGCCGCCGCAGAGGCCCGGCCGCGGAAAGGTGAGGGCAGGGGTGTGTAGGCACCGTCGGCCCTCCCACACCCCAAACCCAGAGTCCGCCTTCTCTGCGCTGTTTTCCGCCTCCTGCAGGTTTGCGAGTTGATGCGGACCATTGACTCTCTTCTGCCCCCTCGCGGACTCCTGAGAACATTGGCGATTTCCGACATTTCCCCAGTTCAACTTGATTTCCCAAAAGGGACGCGCTCCGGACTCAGGAAACGTGGGCGCAGGGGTCAAGGGGATCCTTCGTAGCTGGCAAAAGTCTTTTTGGTACTGGAATTCGAACTCAGGACCTTGCACTTCTCAGGCAGGTGCTGTGCCACTGAGCTTCGTCCCCCACCCAATAGCTGGCACAACTGAAGGCAGTTCTTCGAAGCAGAGTCTGGAAGTTTGAATGGGGAATGCATCGTAGTCCACCGCAGGAAACTTTGGCGCCCCAGAGGGCCAGGAAGGGAAGCTGGGGGTAGGTTGAGTGATTTCTGCGGCCCAGGTCAGGTACCACGTCTTTGTCAAACACAGAAAATTAACACAGCCTTATAACCTGGAGGCGAGGGGCAAACTTGATCACCACAGATCGGAGGGAGCTTTGTGTTTTCCATCTACGCACATCTTGCCCACTAGAATTTTCATCGCATTGCCTATTTCCTCTACGTGACTTTTATTTGATCATGCATTCTCTCCCTTGTGTGTACTGCTTCTTGCTTCCTCTTCCCGCGCACTGAAATCGGACCTTCTTACTCAACACCCCTTGACTATGACTGAGAAGCCTTTGAGAGCTTCCCGTGCCGGGTCTAAGCACTCAAATCTTGCGTGATGGGGCCCCTGCCTGTGTCTGCAGACGCACCCGTGCCTCCCCCTCGCTCTCTCTGTCCCCGCACATCTTGTTTTGATTGCCTGAGCTGCCACACTCCTATCTCAGGAGTGCCTGCAGTTTCTACCTTTGCACTTGGAGCATCATTTTCCTGCGTGTACGTGTGTTCAGCTCCTCAGGGTTTTAGATTTCAGTTTAATTATCATTTCAGAAAAGCTGGTCATGACTGACCACTTCTCCTTATTTCCTTCACATCAAGTACTGCAATCTTAAAATACGTATTGACTTTCCCCCCTTTCTTCCCTAGGAAAGGCCACTGGCTGTCTGCTGCATGTTTGTCTATTAACTTTCCCTCTTTCCTTCCCTTGCTGTTACTGCTTACAGCTGAAATGTCCCCCAAAACTTGTGATCCGCAGCTTGTGGCACTGATGGGCAGAGGAGGAACTTTTAGGAGGTAACACCTAGTGAAAAGAAATGGGTTGCTGGGGTGTGCCCCTGGGGGCAGTGCTGGGCTCCTGGACTTCCTGTTTCTGCTTCCTGGCTGCCATCAGATGACTGGGTTCCTCTGCCGGGATGTACTGTGCGACCACAGGCCAACAGGCCCAAAGTGACAGGGCCAGGCAACTATGGTTTGAAACTTCTCTTCCCTTTCAGTCAGTTTCTGTAAGGCATGTGCTCTGATAATGGAAAGCTGGCACAACTGCAAATGGGAGATTATTCACGGTGTGACTCCTCATGCCTGAAATGTGATCTATTACTCTTCTAACTGGTATGTGTCAACTAAGAATATGTTCAGCTGAAGTAACAAAACACCTGATAAATAGTTGACGTAACACATAAGAGTTTCTTTTTGCTAACTAAGAAAAAGAGGAAAGGTAAGCAATGGGTGGTGCTGTGTGAGTGACCCAGCAGTGCCCTTGTGTATTTCTGCTCCATTATGCTTCGCAGGTTGATATTTCTTCCCACACTTGATGCCTCATGGACACAACTTGGCTACTCCAAATACAGCAGCCACGTCCATGGGTAACACTGGAAATAGCAAAAGGATGCTGTGAACCACGTCATATTTTATGGGAGTGAGGTTCACCCAGGAGTCCCTGAGTGTATTTCCTCTTACATCTCATTACCCTGCACTGTGCCAGTGGCTTAGCTTCAAGGTAGGTTGGGAAAATGGAACATGTGTGTGGCTTAATTTTGTATGTCAACTTGACTGTGCCATGGGGTACCCAGGTCTTTGGTCAAACATTAACCTGGATATTTCTATGAGGTGTTTTGGGGTGAGATTATTCTTTTGTCTTTTAGAGGCAGGGTCTCACTATGCAGTTCAAGCTGGCCTTGAGCTCACTTTGTAACTCAGACTGGTCTTGAGCTCGCAACAGTCTTCCTGCCTCAACCTCCCAAGTGCTGGGATTACAGTCGTGCACCATCACGCCTGGTGAGATTAATATTTAAATAGGTAGACTGAGTAATGCAGATTGACCTTCATCAAGTGGGTGAGACTCATCCTGCCAACTAAAGGCCTAAATAGAATAAAAGGCTCATTCTCTCTTCAGGGAGAGAGAATTCCTCCTTCCTAATTTCCTTCAAACAGACGCACTGGCTCTTTTCCTGCTTTTGTACCTAAACTGAAATACTAACTCTTAAGTCTCAAACATGTCAGCCTCTAGCTGGGAGCTACATTATCAGCTTCCCTGGTTCTCAGGCCTTCAGACTTGGCCGGGAATGGAGCAATTGCTTCTCCCAGGTCTCCAGCCTACTGACTTACTGACAGATGTTGAGGCTTGAGGCCTGATCTGCCTCCAAATGTCTATATAGAGGACAGAAGCACATTTCTCCTATTGGTTCGGTTTCTCTAGAAATCCTGGCTGATAGTAAAGAGTACTGTCTTGATGGATCCAAATCAGTTAGTTTTGTCCAATAGAAATACAATGTGAGGCACATATGTAATTGAAAACCTTCTAGTGCTACACTGAAACCATAAAAAGAGGTTTGGGGATGTAGTTCTGTGGTAAAATGCTTGCCTAGCTTGCTTGAGTCTCTGGCTCAATTTCCAGCACTGAAAAAAATGAAATAAAAGATAAAATTAGTATTAATGATATATTTTATTTAGTCTAATATATGCAAAATATTATTTTGATATGAAATCAATATATACTTCAGATATTTTATATTTTTGGTACTACATGCTCAAAATGTGCAGTGATTTTTTTCAAAATTATGGTATTGGGTATTGAACTAGGGCTTCATGCTAGACAAGTGCTCTGTCACTGAGCTGCATGCCTAGTCCAATTTTATTTTGAGGAAGGGTCTTGCTAAGTTGGCCAGGCTGGCTTTGAACTTGCAATCCTTCTATCTGAGGCTCCCAAGTACCTGGGATTACATGTGTACACCACTGTGCCTGGCTATGCTATTAATTTTGTACTTACAGCAAAGCTCAATTCAGACCAACCACATATTAACCATCACAGGCATGAAATTAAGAGATCACACCAGATGTTCAATGTGTATTTAGTAGCTGAATGAACATAAGTTATTCCATAACTTTCAATACCCTTAGGCAATGGGACTTCTCTACTCTTTCTTGTTTTGCTTAATGTAACGATGGTAACATTATCACATACACACATGGACACGTGCACACACACACACACACACACACACACACACACACACTCTGGTCAAGATGAACTGAACTTATACTCTCATCTCAAACAACTAAAAAACTTGAAAAATATATGAAACAATGGCCATAAAGATACTGGACATCAGATGATGAAGGATAGTGATCCTTGAGAGACAGGAGACAGACAAGTGAAGCTTATATTTGCCCCAGCTTTCTGTCTGGACAGAGTTTCCAGGTTGTAATGCAAGGGCATAGATGCTACCCACAAACTTTACAAGCAAGATTTCAAAGTATCAAACCATTTCTAAGGAATTTAACCATATCTCCAAACAAAGCTCAGTCGGCTCCCAGATATGCAAACAGGCAGAAAAAATGACCCGTAAAAAGGAAGAAAAACTAAAACCAATCCAGAAAAATAAAGGTGATAGAATTAGCAGACAAGGACATGGTAACCATTATTGTAACTACATATTTGTGCATTTAAGAAGCTAGAGGAGACTTCCGGGAAGATGGCGACCGGGTAGGCAGCAGAGAGAGAACCTCCCAGAGGATTACCACCCAAACAATGAAATATAGCAATATGAAGACAGAAATGAGGACTTCCAGGAAGAAGACGACCAGTCGAGACAGCGAGTGCGGAGGGAAGAACGGCTTCAGCTCCTGAACCCGACAGAGAACGCGCTACTGGGAC
>PVLD010035973.1:0-11334 GCA_004027595.1 Dinomys branickii | reverse complement strand
GAAGAAGAAATTTCAAGGCAGTTGAATGTCGAGATGATGGTATGGCTACTGTTGATGACTTTTAGCCAGATTTACGTTGAGAATCAAGATCAAAGAGCCCAGCAGAATAATTTAAATCTTTGTGAATTTGGCCAGAATGGAAGCTCCAGTAAAGCAGTGGACTGTAAATACAGAACAGAAGAGATTTTAATTGCTGTGAAGAAACAGGACAATAGAAAAATGGCCTGAGGGCATCACAAGAAGTAGCAAGTTTCCACCCCTTGAAGCCTCAAAATTGTAAAAGTGAAAGACTTTGCCTTGAGGAGAAAGCTTCAGAGCACCATGTTCCAGAATAGTGGCAGTGTAGAGAATTTGTTGCTCTGAATTGGACTGAGAGTGCTCAGTAATCTAGGCACTCAACCCCTACAGCCAAGAGAGAGGGAAGCCTGTCTACTGCTCCAGTTCTCAGTAGACCTTAGCATCATCCACATAGTGCTCATTTTAGGCACATGAAGAATTCAAGAACTGTGATGTCAGGAAGGCTTCCAACCAGATTTCAGAGTAAGGCCTGATAGCTCAGACAGTATGCCCCTGAGAGGACAGTGTGAATCTGTCAGTGTAAAGCAAAATGTGCAGTGGAGATTCCAGAAGTTTGGAAAAGCCAGGAATGTGTATCATCTAAGGAAAGCTGAAAGGAGGGAGCAAATCAGGCCTAAGAAAAAAGCTGTGGGAACTATAATCACCAAAAGGGTCATAGGGCTGGAGCCACCCATGGGCTATAGAGTTTACAATTTACCAGAGATTGTCTTACATGCTTTGTGAAGTTGGATTATTTTCCTACTTCACATAGAACAATAGGGAGTCTCAGACATTTTAATTGCTTAGCTAAGGACAGAGTGCTAACAAGTGACCTAACCCAGACAGACAATCAATTAGTCTAACTCAGATCCAGTTTATACTTTCCTCATTACTACTGGAAGGACCAAGTCATTTAAACAAGTATTTGGAGTATACCAAGTTCTAGGCCAGTTATGAGTTCATAGTATAGGCATGGCTTCCACATTTTAATTTGATAATTTCTTTAGTATGCTGGGCATTCATGGTCTCCAATGTTTTCCTGATCACCACTATTTTTCATCTGTTTCTGCTTTAATGTCTTTCAATTTGATAATTTCATTTTGCATCTTAGATATTATTTTTTTCTTTAGCCCCTTCCATTTGTGTTGTTTTTTTTTTCATTTCTGTGGCTGTCATTTTAGAAAGTTCAAATGGTTGGCTTCCAATTTCCTCTATCTCATTGTGTTGTGGACTTCTACATGGGCTGGGCGTCTGGAGTTGCATTTTGCCTCTTCATCTTGTCATTTTCTCTTTTGTATTGTCTATTTTATTTTGTTTTGTGTGCTGATGCTTGTAGATTTATTATGGTAGATAGTGTTTCCCCTGGTATCAAAGCTTCCCTAGGAAATGTCTGTTCCTCAGGAACATCTTCTAAATGTGAGTGGCTCTTGGTTTTTATGTCTATCTGAAGAACCTACCTTCCTAATGTATTAAAAATGAAAAGTTGCTATCTATTTCACTCAGGATATAGTCCTTTGGCACTGGACTACAGTGATGTTTATGACTCCCTCACAATTGCAGTGTTGTCGTATAGGGGAGAAAAATTTATTACAACAGATATGACATTCTGGCTAAAGTAGTATAGTTAGGAATGACACTAGTTTCAAGCATATCTTGGCTACCGAAAAACTGTGGTAACTATTAATTTGATACCTTTAACCATAGGAGCAAATTCTACATTTATATAACAAAATGCAACTTATACCTGCAACTTGTATGCTATGATTTTTCCTGTTAATAGGGTGATTTTTACCCTGTTGTAGTGGTTGGGTTAAGAGGAATGGAGGCAGGATAGAAAGACAAATAAAGGTAAATGCAATAAGAACAGGGCTGCACAGCAAAGGATGATCACCCAAATTTTGGGAAACTGAAGGACACAAGAGGAAAAGAATGTAAGAGAAAGCCAAGGAGTACTGAAGTACACCAGAAAGAGAAGAGACAATGTTTACTCACAAGAAATTGTCATAAAATCAAGTGAGAAAATTAACAAAACAGAAGAGGATGAGTAAAGGAAAACAAAAAGAAATGTAAGAGATCCTGAAAGCAAGAGAAAAGAAAATGAGACAAAATGAAAATAACCACAAAAATACAGAATAAGACAAAACAGGACAAAGACAGAAAAAGAAGGAAAACCCAACCAGATGGCAAAAGGTAAACCAGTCAGACAGATTAAAATAAAAGTAGTAAAATTCCTCTGGTGTCTACAGTTCTCTGGTAGGTCCAATTCAGACCCCAGAAACATGTGCTGAAGCCAAGTTTTCAAGTAGGTTTGTGCTTGATACATTGCTGATCTTGGCCTATGGGTGTGGGGGATGGGATTATTCTTCTGATGTTGGAGTTTTCCCCAATCCCTTTAGTAAAAAGATAAAATAAAATAAAAAATAAAAAGGTGGCCCTACTTGCCTACTTCTATTCAGAATTTCCACCTTACTAGTTTCACCTGTCCAGCACATGTGCCCCCACCAGGGCCTTGTTTTGTCACTGGCATTCCAACTGGCTGCCAGGGCTGTGCCAGACATATGCACACATGCTGGATATATACAGATTTTTACAGAATGATTTTCATACCAAGTATGGTGAAAAGATGCACAAAACATTCAAGAAATGATACTATTATAATTATTTGAATAAAACGATTTTAATTTCTACCTAATATCATACACAAAATAAAATTTAAATAAGTTTAACAGTTTAATATATAATTTGAATATATAAAAATCCAAGAATAAATAAGCATATCATTATCTGATCTATAGATGGGAAATATTTCTAAAAATTAAAGAAAAAACATGGAAAACAATAGATTTGAAAACTGGAAGAAAATACTGGATTAGAAAAAGATGTTTGCAATATATAGTTAAAGAATTAATGTCATTCATAATAATTCTTAAAAGTAATGAAACAAAGGATAGCATCATTTCTTGAAGTGGAGTTTCACTATGTAATTCCGACTGTCAATGAACTCATTATGTCAACCGGGCTGGTCTCAAAGTCACAACGACTCTTACAACTCAGCCTATTGAGTGTTAGGACTAAAAAATGAGCTAAGGTCATGAACATGCAATTCACAATTTAAAAATTTTAGATTACAGTAACCTCAGAAACACAATTGAAAATGGGATGTCACTTTTTCTTTTTAGGTTTTGCAGTATATTTTTGTGATACACAGAGTCAGAGAAAGTAAGATGAATGAAGGGCCTTCTGCTGGTGATAAAATGGTAAAGCCTGTCTAAAGATAACTTTGATAATATATGCAAACCTTATTCAGCAATTCAAATCTCATTTCTTTCCCATAACCAAATGTTTGAACAGACATTGTGAATGAATTTATTTGTTATAAAATTAAAATATCACAAAATTTAAGACTAGCAATATGTCCAGTAACAGAGGATGCTTTAAATTGTGGCAGGCTACACAACTGAATAGAAAGAAGTAACAAAACCCTATATGTAAAGGAAAGTTCATTTTGAGTGAAAATTCATAACTCATGGCTTCAATGTAATCCAAATTAACTTATATACAAATAGAATACATACATATATAAGCATACATGAAGAGGGTACACAACAATTAACAAGTTTTGTAAGTTTTCTTTTCTCTTTTAAAGGAGAAAGAACAAAAACATATTAACAACCACACGTACTTTCACAAAACCAAACAAAAGCAATACAAGCAATACAAAATTTCAGATAAGGTGATAGGAAATTAACAGTGGTTCTGGCATTACATACTGATATCTCAAATTGGTTACTAAAAACAGAGTACATGGTTGAAACCTGTGATTTTATGTCAAAGTATAAAAATTTAAATAAAATAATTCTAACATATTACACCATAGACCAAAATAAAACTTCGCATTTTGCATGCATGAAGTATATAAATATTAGTTAATACTAGCATCGCTATCTGACTTCGGCAGAAAAATGACTTGTACTTTGAACATGTCACTTCAATGATTTAAATATAGTTTGTGCTGGGAGTATATACTTCAAGATATTCTTAATTGAATCCCTTATTGTATCAGTGGAATGTGCAACAATGTCATATAATTGCTTTAAATTTCATGGAAAGCACTTTCAAAACGGAACATCATTCTAATAACTTGGCCATATTGAAGGATATACAAATTGTCCATTTTTTGAAAAAGTAGCTTTAACTATGGCCTCAATTAATAACATGAACTGTGTCATCAGTCCCACGAGAGCAATAGTATGAAGTGGATGGTATGAAAACATGGAGGACCATGATTATTATAGTAGTAACTCTAAATGGTGAATAATAAAAGAAAATGAACTGATAAAATCAAAGATATGACTATTTATTCCATCAATTTTTGTTAAATTTTCAATATATGCTAGGCATTTTAAAGGATATTAGAATCAGTGACTAACAAGACTTATATGATCTGTTGTTGCAACTAATTTTCTGTCCAGGATGGGAAGATATTAGGTTTTTTTTAATTTTAAAAACAAAAGAACGAAAACATACTAACAAACAGACAGCCACTTACAAAGTAGCAGAAAAATGGTACAATCAAGACTGAGTTACAGAGAAGGTGACAGGGAATTAACAATGGTTGTTGTATTAAGTATTGATAACTTCGAAGTGGTTACTCAGGGAAACAAATATAGACATGCAAGATTGATCAAACAACTAATCATTAACTGTCCTTTATAATAAAGCCACATAAGTCAGTAGTACAACTATGTTAGCTATCCTGCATATACATGCATACATACCTACATACTAATTACCCCTTTCTTCCTTTTCCCTTTCCCCTCATCCCTGCTGCTCTTTACTTTTGAGCAGTTTCCTTTCATTGGAAAGACATAAGTTTAATCTAGGACAATGTGGAGTGCCTTGTGACACTCAATGAGTCAATGTCTGCTTGAGTTAACTCAGGGGCCAGAAAATGGCTAACACTGAAGAGCTGGAACATCTTGAAGGGAGATATTTTTCCACCACAAGAAGAAATGAGTCTTACGGCGAAAAAAAGGAAGCTCCCTAGGGGACAATGAGATAAAAGTTAATGATTCAGACAAATTGTCACAATGCCTTGCTAACCTGAAAACATCTGTGCTCAGCAGAATGCTTTGCCTTTGTTGCTCTTCAATAAACCTAGAGTTTGAGTCCATCGTGGGGATTTCACTCAGTTCAGAGCTTCATTTCGGTGAAGTCCTCTGAATCTCCAACAAAGATGTTCTTTCACATTTTTCATTCATCTGTTTATCAAGGTTTGCTGGCCTGAAACTAGCAGGACAGAATTTAGGATACAAATCTAGGAATCAAATTTCTGGTTCTGTTAAAGTTTTCAAAGAATATTATACTTAGTTGTGTTGTCTTTCACCCAACTCTCTACTGAGTTCAATGCCTCTGTAAATTTAATTTTAAAATTTTGAACTATTTGATAAAATTGTACATAATGAATGTGTTCATTTTAATCTACAATACAGATATATTATGTATTTATTATGAAACTCAAGTAAACACAATTATCACCACACAGTTATCTCTTTTCTGTGTAGTGAAGACAATTAAAATCTACTCTTACACAATTTCAGATAACTTCAGTCACTATGGTTTGTATTAGATCCCTAAAACTTATTAATCTTATAACTGAAAATTTGTGGTTTTGGACAAACATTTTACCTTTCCCTCATCTTTTTATATAAAAATATTCCTCATTAAATGACCTACCAGTTTAACAACTGTAGCCTTAACGAAGGCATGCAACTTGGACTTGTAACCTGTTGCTTGGACTTATAACTTGCCTGTTTTTGTAAAGTTCTGTACATATTGTTTATTGAAGCTCAAAGTCTATTTTTGTACAGTACACCTTATTTATACTGTACTGTAATTTTTGCTGATTATAATTTATAGTAGTTTACTGTAGTTTTATGTTCTCTGCTACACATTACAATACTTCACATAAGAGTTACAAAAATAAAAGCAAGGTAATTAATTTTTGGGTTTTTTTTTTACCACTTCTTTGTTCTGAATATTATACTGTAAATACTATATACACTTCTTCACTTAGTGACTAATTTATTCAAATAACCTAGTCCGAGGACCACAATTCAGTTACTAAATGAGGAATGCCTGTGTTTGATTTTGACAGAATTTGCTTCTTAAATTGTGGATTGATACTTTTACTGCTTCTGGTACTGTCAATAAGAAATAACCCCTACTCCCTAGTGGTAGGTATAAATTATGAGCAAAACCTCTTTCCTCAAAACAGGACCTTTAAATGGGGAGCTGTCTTTGTAAATTTTTGGCACTCCAAACTTTTATTAGGCACTCAGGCCTTTGAGCTTTAAAAAATCTTTAAAACTTTCAAATTCATTCTATTCTAAATATTGGCATATTGTATATATTTAATGAGCTAGCTTCTGAAAAACATTTATTTTGGAATGTTGTTAATTACAAACAAGCAAGATATTTTAGATCTTATTTTTTCTGGGTGGTAGCATTGGAGGCTAAAACATCTGCTCACCTTTTATTGCTAAATTACAACTTCAGTGTTTTATTGGTGGGATTGAAAGATGAAGGCTAAGAGAAATTAGGGTTTCAGAACCTGGAGTGATCAAAGTAATGTAGGGATGGTAATTGCTTTGCTAGAAAACTTAAAATTAAAAAAATTCTTATTTTGCTAAAATGTTCAGATTTGAATGCAACAAATTTACCATGAAGACATGGAGAATCTGTACAATAAGTGACTGAACACCCTAGCAAATTGGATTTCTAAATCATTTCCTGATTCTTTCAAATGAGGTTCAAGACTAATACTTATTATTCATTTTAATAGAAATAGAAAATAAGTTTTCATGAAAATTTATAGATACTTCCAGGATCAGAAACTAATATTGGCTTTATTTTTAAGGACTAAAATTGTTAGGCAATTTTGAGAATTACAAGGTTTGGGGAGAATACTGTATATTCCCCGTATGGAAATTGTTTAAATACCTGAAGAATAGTCACATTAAAATAGAGTATTGGAAATCAGATATCCTTACACCACTTTCTCAATGACTTATTTTATTTTTTAAGCAATGAAATACTTTAGGTATACAAAAGCACATATAATAATATTAAAAATCTTCCATAGATTTCTCAACGTAAAATTGAAATGTCCAAATCTGTGTCATTCCCTTTATAGTTTCATTCATTGAATCTTCATTCCATTTATATCCTCATTCATATATTGTGAAATTGTTGTATCAAATATTTGTAACATTTTGTATTTATCATGAGAATTCTTGTTGCCACAAATCCTTCCCATTACTTGTTATTGTCAGATTCTATTTTTGCTGATATTATAGGTTAGAGCTGATATTTAAATGGTGTTATAACACACCTATAATCATTAGAAAAGTTGTAATACAAATACTGGACATTCATGTTTACTTTTTGATTACAAGTTAATTCATATTCAGTAATTTATTGCTGATTAAATTTGCAGAAAATTTAGAATTTATTTTAGATACAAATGATTTATCAGTAATACACATTACATTTGTTCTCTGAGAACAGTTTTTTTCCCAGTTCTTTATGATGCCTTTTGTTGCAGATAATATCTTCAAGGAAAAATGGAAGAAAAGTATTAAATTCTTAACACAGTACATGAATACTCAGGGATAATTCATCATTATTATCACGAATTTAATTTTCGTTGCTAAAATAAAAATCAAAATTTTTAAATTTGACATGGCATTGAGTATATTCATAATATTGTATAATCATCAGCATTATTAATTATTAGAACTTTTTTATCATTCTAAACAGAATGAAAACTACCTATTCCACCCCATCCCTACAAATTTTCCTGGTAACTTTTTTTTTTTTTTCGCGGTACTGGGGATCAAATCCAGAACCTTGCACTTGCTGGGCAGGTGCTTATTCCACTCAGCTATATCCCCAGCCCTCTCCTGGTAACTTATATATCTGTCTGTGGATTTGGCTATTTTAAGTATCTCAAATAAATAGGACCATATAGAATTTGCTATTTACCCTTCCTTTTTAAAACTGATGTTCTATCGGATAGATACATTATGTTTAGCCATTTTCAGTGTAATAGCCTTTTATTTCCATGGTTAAATGTATTCTTAATTATTTTTTATTTTCAGCGTTATTATAAATAGAATTATTTTCATAAGTTCTTATATAAATTGCTAAACGTTACTGCATAGTCAGTAGAGCATCTATTCATATTGCATCACGTTACTTTGCTGAATTAATTTATTAAGTGTAACAGTTTGGAAGAATTACTAGGGTTTAAGGCATTGAGATTACATTATGTGCGTATACAGTTGCCTTACGTTTTATTTTCTAACTTTAATGTATTTATTTATTATTTTTTCTTAATTATTCCTGCTAGAACTGTTGAATAGAAGTGGCAAAAGCAGGCATGCTCATTTTGTCTGATCTTAGCAGAAATGTTTTCAATATTCCAACCCTTAGTATGCTGCTAAGTATGGGTTTTTCATATATAAGTGGGTTATGTCATACTGAGGACATTTTCTTCTCTTTTTAGATTATTGGTACATTTATCAAGAAACAGTGTTAAATTTTGTCAACTTTTAGCAATTGTAAGATTATAATTTTGTTAGCTTTATTAACCTGTATTATATTGATTGCCTTTCTTATGGATGATCCTTGTACTTCAGTGATATATTCTTTCTAATGTGGTACTAAGTTCAGTTTGCTATAACTTCATTAAGGCATTGTGCCTCAATATTTATGAGAAATATTGGTTTGTAGCTTTCTTTTCTTGTACTGGTCATGTCTGATATCATCAATTAAATTAAGAAATGTTCTTTCCTATCAACTTTTTGAAAGAGTCTCAGGAGGATTGATTTTAATTTTTATCCAAATATCTGTTAAATTTCATCAGTGATGCCATCTCATCCTGGCCATTCCTTGTTGTGTAATTTTGTTTAAAATATTTCACCTTACCTTAGTATCATGAAGATATTTGTGTACTCTCCCTGAATATGTGTATATTTTCCCTTTAAAAATGGATTTTTAGTATCATGTAAGACACTTTGACTTTCAAACATGTTGATATCTCATATTTCATTATTGGCTATTGACAAGCAATAATTCCACCATAATCTATAAAGCACCTCTGCCATAACGTAGTGTCCATGTATTCAGGGAACTGTTTTTATTATATTTACTATTTTCCTAGGTTATGAGTCTAGGCCCACTTCTTTCACAACTGTCTTAGTTACTATAGGCTTAAAATAATTCTTGATTGCTAGTAGAATAATTTTCACTTCTATATTCAATTAGCTAGATTTGGTCATTTTTACTTGTATGAAAATATAAAAATTAGCTTGTCAAATTCTAAACAACTCTAATAAAAGAAATTGAAGAAGACATTAGAAGGACAGAAAAAAAATCCCTTGCCCTTGCCTTGGCTGAATAAATATTTTTAAATAGCCAAATTACCACAAGTAATAGAGTCAATGCAGCCTATTAAAATGCCAACAAGATTCTTCCAAGAATGAGAAAAAAATATTGAACTTTATTTGGAACCATAAAAGACCTCTAACATAGCCAAAGCAACCTTAAGCAAAAACAGCAATGCTGGGGCTGTCACTATATTGAAATTTTAGCTGTATTATAAAGTCACAATACCAAAAACATGATTCTATCACATAACAAAAATAAAGACCAAGAAATACAATAAAAGACAGAGAAACATCCAAACACTTACAGCCATCAGTTTTTTGACAAGGTTCCTCAACACATCCTAGAGAAAAGAAGCACTCTCTTTAAGCCATGGTCCAAGGAAAACTGGACAGCCAAATGCAGAAAATTAAAACTACATCCTTATCTTTCACTTTGTACTAAAATAACATAAAAATGGGTTAAAGATCTAGGTATGAAACCGGAAACATTGAAATTACTAGAAGACAATATAGAGGAAACATCTGAAACCATAGGCACTGGTAAATACTCTTCAGTAAATAATATCATGAATGAAAAAATGAGACTTAATCAATGTCTTAGTTACTTTTCTCATCACAGAGGCACAATTTCCAATATACACAAATATTAGGAGGAAAGGTTTATTCTGACTCAGAATTCACAGAAGTTTCAATCCATAGTCTCATCTAGCTCCAAGGCAGAAGAGCAGGACAGTGGGGCATGGCATCTGAGAAACAGCTTATGACATGGCAGTGGGAAGCAGTGAGGGAGACCAAGGGTGTAGGGAGGAAAATACATCTGTCTAGTTCACATCACCAGTGAACACCTCCTTTAACCAGGCATCAAAACCCAGCATCACATTTAGCTATAAACATATTGCTCTAATCCACTGATAACAATCACTTTCCCATGATACATTCCGTTCCCCAAAGCCGTACTTATGAGCACACTGGTGCTCGGGAGGATATTTAGATATAAGCCATGGCATTCCACCACTGTCCCCCAAAAGACTCCTGTACATAGCTTTATGCAACATGCATTTAGACCATCTCTTAATAGCTCCCAGAGTCCTAATCATTTCATTATTTCTGAAAATTCCAAGTCCAAAGCCTCCTCTGAGATTTAAGGCAAGTTCTCATATATGAGTCCTTGTAAAAAGTTAAACACTTACTAAATACATTGGTACAGGATGAAATTTCCAATTCCAAAATCAGAAATGGCATAGAAAGGACTGTGCAGGGCAAGATCTAAATCCAGCATACAAAATATTAAATCCTGTAGTTCCATGTCTAGTATCCAAGGCAATCTTTGGCAAAATGTGAATTTCAAAATGCTTGTGCAGTCCCATGCCCCCAGAATTGCAAGTGGTAATTGTAGGCCTCATGACTTTTCTCTAGTGCTGGCTTTGCTCACTCCTTGAATCTTTCCTCAGATGGACCACAATCCAGGCTTTTCAATATCCTGGAGTCTCTGCTGCACTTTTGTCTTCACTCTCACAACTTTGCACACTGTTATCTCAGGGGCATATCTCCTGGCCTCCCAGGCCTTCTTCAGAAATCTGGGTGGAAATGTTCCTGAACCCACATCACTTGCATTCTACATATGTGTAAAACCAGTATTGCATGCGTGATGTCAAAATCTGCAGCCAGCTGGAGTAGTAGCTGAGGTATTTTGCATCTTTTTTTTTTTTTATTTTATTTTAGAAACATAAAAGTACAAAAACATATTGACAAACAGACACCCATTATCATAGAAAATAGTACAATCACAACTAATCTATAGACAAGGTGATATGGTCTCAACAGT
>PVLD010035972.1:0-11335 GCA_004027595.1 Dinomys branickii | reverse complement strand
TCATCTCCAAGGCACTCTTCCAGCAAGGGGCCTGAAGACAGGCTCCCTAGCAGGCCCCCAGAAGATCTGAAAGAGATGGGACAATTTGCTGACATGTTGTGTGAGTTTTCAGCTAGATTTCACAGTGTGTCAACTGGGAGATTATCAATTTTGTGGACTAATAGAAGATGGTTTAGGGACGATAGGAAAGAAGACCACAGGGGAGGAGCAGTAGTAGTGGAAGTCCTCAGTGGCACAGTGTAGCCCTCCCACGAGGAAGCAAACTCGAGCCTCAGTGATAGGGACGGAAGAATGCAGTCCAGGTCATAGAATCCCAGACAGGACACTCAGGAATCCCCCAACTCCTTTCGTGAAATAAACCAGACTGAAAGAGTCGGGTACTACATGTTTTCTCAGATGCGTGGAACCTAGCAGGGAGCAGAAGGGAGGGAGCCTATTAGGGAAGAGGAAAGGGGGATGTGTGGAAACCTCAGGGTGAGGGAAGGGCAAGAGAAGGGAGCTGTACTGCATGCCTGTACTCAGACAAGAAAAGTTGTCTGGTTTGTTTTGGTGGTACTGGGGATGGAACTCAGGAGTTTGTGCTTGCCAGGCAGGCGCTTATTCCACTGAGCTATATCTCTAGCCCCGATGAAAGAAAGGTTTTAAAAAAGAAAATGTCAGGATGAAGCCTCTTACTCTGTATAATTAATATGCACGAATACAATTTTAAAGGATTTTTGTGGATTCACTGTTTGATCTGCCACTTAGTAGCTGAGCGATCTTGAGCTGTCTTTCTGTGTCTTGGTTTCCTCATCTATAAAGTGAAGATAGCAACAGCAGGGTGCCCTTCATGGAGATGTTGTGAGAATCAAGTGCCTTCCTTCCTGTGCAGTGCTTCCTGCAGGGAGAGCTTTTCTGGTAGTCTGAAATCATGGATGAGAGGCCCGGGGAGGACTTTAGAAGTAGGGGAGGGTCAAGTCCCTGTATCAGAAGGTGAAAGCTGATTATGGGGCGGGGGTAGAGATCATCGAGGAAGAAGTGGTTGTGAAGGCTGAGATGAAAGGGCGGAGCTGGAGGTCTGGCATCCAAGGAGGCTGATGGTGCAGCACGTGCTGGATTCAAATTGCAGTACTAGGTAACTTCAGGCTACCTAAACTCTAGAGTCCCAGTACCGTCATAAGGGAAACTGGAGTAGTAGTGCTATTGGAGGGCACCTGCAAGGGTGAAATGATGACTTGTGAAATACACAGAACCTACCTAGCTCAATAAATGTTGGTTGCACACTTCCATTTCTGCTGCAGTTCCCCAGCCTCTCCCACCTGCACTCCATCAGTTCCCACTGCTGTGTCCAAAGGTTCCCCTGGGGAGCATGTTGCCGTGCTGCTTCTCATGCTGCAGACTGGGGTCAGCCCAAGAAGTTGTTCTCAGTCAGCACCAGTACTTGAAATGGTACGAGTTCCTTTCTTCATCCCCAACCTCTCCTAGCTACCTACTCCACTTCCAGGGTGAGCCTCAGAAACGCTCAGTAGCAGTATCTTTCCAACCTACTGCTTGGGGTCATAGAGTTTCTTAGTATCTCTGTGGGGCTCTAGGGTACGTCACGTTCACAGCTGGTGATTCAGACTTCTTTGCTTCCGGTCCCAGTCCACCTTTCCAGACATTCTATATTTCAGCCACACTGTGTTGCTTTTCGGGCAGGTCTCACACTTTATCTTTGTTGTTTTCGAACTTTTTTACATAGTGGTGAAATATGTATAATATGAATGTTACCATTTTAAGCATACGGTTGAGTGGTGTTTAGCCCACTGACACTGCTGTGCTACCATCATGTCTATCTGTCTCTGGAAAAATTTTTGTCCCTAAGTGAAACTCTGCACCCAGTAAGCATTAAATCCTTGTTTTCCTCTCCTCAGGCCTCTGGGAAACACTGTTTTTACACTGTGTCTTTTTCATGCTTTACAAATGTACACCGAAGCCTTATTTTAAGGTTGGCACTAGTCTGGATGTGTCAGCTCTCTTCTTATTCCCAGTTTACAGATGAGGAAACTGAGGCTTAGTAACTTGTGCAGATGCACACACCAGGACATGGCGAGGACAGTTTAATCTGCCTAAGCTTCTACCTTGGTGTCTTTCCTTACACAGTTTTGGGTCTGTCGTGGCCTGCAGTGGAGCTCTTTTGTATCCGGCACCCAACTATCGCAGAGTCCATTTCTCTGAAGCTTCTGTTCCAGCCCTGGCCGCTCCCTTGGCCCACATGAGTGTATTTGAGTAGATGCTGTGGCTAAGTGAACTGCCAAGATTGCAGAACTGGGAGACTCATGCAAAGTTTTAAGGGCCTCCCAGAGACTTCGTTGGAAGAAGAGCAGAATTCATGCGTTGCTGATTTGTTGTAGAGACTTGCAGAAGTATAGACATGTAGAAGTTTGAACTGTTCTGGCGGAACATTCAAAGATGTAAGGAGTGTTTTGATACTTTATAATTCTTTGTGGTCTTGGGCCAGGAGTACAGACTATACAGAACTCCCCCATGTGAGGAACAAACCACAGATGTACTTTCTCATTCAGGTTTGTTGCTTTGCAAGAGCTGAGTGTGCTGTACATGTGTGTGTGTGTGTGTGTGCGTGTGTGGATGCATACACTTGCCTGTCTTTTAGAAACAAGATTAGCTGGGGGAAAAGATAGTCAGCAATGTTAGATTTCCCACAATTATTTTTATAGATAGGACTAAGTGTCCCTTCATTCATTTATTCATCCACTGAAGATTTCTTCACTAATTTTCTACCAGGCACAGTTTAGGCTGCTGAGAAAGCAGTTGACAATATTGGCATGACCTGTCCTCAGAAGGGGTCACAGGATAGGCACCTGTGCTCAGAAGTTTTTTTTTTTTAATTTTTGATACTGGGAATTGAACTGAGGACCTTGCACTTGCCAGACAGGCGCTTGTGCTGCTGAGGTCTATCCCCAGCCCAGAGCCTCAGTTTTGGTATAGGAAAGAGTAGGCATTTTACCTGTGCAAGCGTGTGTGTGTGTGTGTGTGAGTTGTGTGCACGCATACACACTCTTCTAGGCAGTTGGGCTGATTGATTTTACTGCTTTCTCATCAGCCTTGTCCAGACCAGGGCCAATGCCTGCACAGTGAGAGCTTACTGAAGAGAATGAAGGTTAGAAAAACCTCACAGGTGCCCACAAGGGATGCCACAGAGGAGGCCAGAAGCACAGGCTTGTTTCTGGTTCTTGTTTGACACATTATTTTGCCACTAGCCAGCCCAGTCATACTCAGCACACTGCATGGCACGCATGTTGCTTTATCCAGCATGGATCCCTTTCCACTCTTGATTTGATCCATTGCACACTTATGTTTGTTATGTTCCTTTAGGATGGAAGAGTGGTTGATGAAACATAATCTTCTGAGTTGTAATTTTTGAAGAAAGTTTCAGTTGAAAGTAATTTGAAAATTCTTACGGACTTAGTTTTCTATCAATGCCATGCATCATTACTGTCTACTGGAGAATTGTAAATATTTCACTCTTTCTCCCTGATTAAATGCTGTTAAGAAACCTTACATGCACAACAGAAGATGACTTCTTTCAAATAGATGAAAAATACTGTCCTACTTTGTCCACTACAGAGTTAAAAAAAAAAAAAAGACAGAACCATATTGAGATCAAAAAGCCCAATTTCTTTTTCTTTTGCTCAAGCAACTATTTCTACAAAATGTGTCTATATGTCTCTGGGTAATCACTGTAGTTGACAGATGAGAATGCACGGCATATGTCACAGCTACAAGTATATGGTGTGATTATCTTCCACGATAGCATTGTAGATACTCACTCTCTGCCTGGCTGTGCCAGGGGGCCCACTGGACAGTGAGGATAGCTGCGGCTGCCAAGGCGGCAATAGGACTCAATGGCGCAGTGGCTGACGGCTCTCCCATCTCCTTCCTGGGCTCAGGCAGCACTGAGGGGACAGAGGGCTGCTGTCCCTTCCTTCTAGGGTGTAACTAGCTAGTGGCAGCCTCTTCAGGTGTGGGCGAGCGCACATCTGCCTTCTCGCTCACTTTGATGAAAAGTATCATCTTTTCAGGACTGGGCCTGGCCCCACCACAAAACCACTTAAGACGCCTTCAGTTGCATTGTCCTCACTCCCACCCAGACACCCCTGCATTACCTCTTTTATTTCTGATGCTTTTACCACGCCTGCTGTCTGCGTGCTTGAGATTCCTTCCAGTTCTGACTGCAGCCCTTTGCTCTCTGTGGCCTCCCGTGTGCCCACCCTTTCTTCCTTACTCAACCTTTGCGTGATGGGCCACGCATTCACGTGCACCTTCTGGCCATTGTCCTAATGTCTCTTGTCTTCCTCGGTGTCCAGAGGTTAGTCTGATCACCTGCTGCCCAGTGCTGCAGGAAGGTCATGTCCGCCTATGACGAGACCGTCCCAGTCACCTCTGGGATCATGTGCTGCTCCTTACGAGGAGGTACATGAGGTGCCCCAGAGCTGGGCACGACTTCTTTTTTCTCCTTTTTTATCTGTGTTGGTGCATGTTTGCTGTATGGAATGGATGCATTCACCTTGGGCCATTGGTGCATGTCCAGAACACATCCGAATTCTTCTAGAATCCCCTTCTGCTCCCTGCCCCACCCCCATCTCTCTTCTTCGTAACATGAGACTTCTTGCGCTGGTGCACTGGATGGACATTTGTCCCCACACGATTGTGTCATTCTTCCCACAGCAGGTGACATCAGGGACCCTCTCCGTATTACCACATGTTCCCTTTCTGAGTAAATGGTACCCTCTTACATTCCTTTAGATTGAGTACTGCTCTTCATGGTCTTGGATTAAAGCTACAGTTAATCAAATGGCTGCTATGAGCCAGTCCCAGTGCAAACCACATAGATACTGTGACATCCGCTTTCTATTTGTGGCCATTGGCACTCCTAAAGATTAAGGAATTCACCATGGTCACATAAAAATAAACAGGTAGGGTTTAAATTTAAAGTCAGGTCTGATTAATCCCAAAGCTGAGGTTTCACTGTTCAACACTTTTGTCCGTGATTATTTTCAAGAGGTTTTTCTTAATTTTGAATGTCGCAAATATTAATTATAATAAATTTTAGAAGTGTGAAAAGTTAGGTATAATTTTTACACTCTGGGAGGCTGAAGCAGGAGGATCCCAAGTATGAGCCCAGGCTAGGCAACTCAGCAATTTAGTGAGACCCTGTCTCAAAATAAAGCATAAAAAAATGGCTGCAACTACAGCTCAGTGCAAAGCCTCTGGATTTAATATCTAGTACTGCTTAACTGTCCCTGGTTAATGTTAACTGGAAATATCTCTCTAAGCATTTTGCTTTATTTCTGGGCCTGTTTTCCACCCAGCACTGTGTTTGCTCATTTGCTTATGTGTTTGCATGATGGAATTCATACAGCATATACAATGCTGGAAAATTCTTTTTCAGCCACTACTGTAACAAGTACTTTTCATAATACAGATGCTCACAGACGGGCCTTGCAGCAGGCTCTGCACTGATTAAGAAACTCATGAAGGAGACTGGGATAGAGTTCACTGGGTAGAGTGCTTGCTCACCATGCTTTTGGTTTCCATCCCTGATACTATGAAGAGAAAACCCACTGGGGAGTATCACAAACACTGAGATTTTACATGAAATAAAAGATACAGTCTGTCGGGCGTGACTGTGCCCTGTGGGAGGCTGAGGCAGGAGGATTGCAAGTTACAGCCAAGCCTGGGCAACCTAACCAGTTAATGAAACCATGTTTCACAATAAAAAAGAATTTAAAAAAAGAGCTGGGGAGATAGCTCAGCATGAAGGCCCCAGGTTCCATCCCTAGTACCATAGAGAGGGAGGGGAGGGAGAGAGGAAGGGACGGATGGATATGTAATCTAGGTAAGGAGAATCAAAGGAATTTGGACTCTTTCTGGCAAATGTTACTCTCTTTCAAACTGAAGAATGCTGTAAGTGTAGACATTTCTCAGGTGATTCATGAAGAGTCAACTTCTTAAGTCTTGAAGCAGAACAGACCAAGGTGCATGAGTACAGTTATTTTTCTGCATTTGTAGAGAATCTGTTGTAAAAGTCATCAACTCTGAGACATGTAAGTAAATTCCTGGAATTGCTGTTTTTAAGCCTTTTCCTACTCTTTACATTGGCAAGCAGAGGGTCAAGGGCTTGCTACTCTGTTGTTCCTCCTCTAGTTTCTCCCTTTCTCAGCCCTGGAAAGTAGCCGAGGTGTGTGTGGGGGAGATTAACACCTGGGGCCTAAGCTCAGAGGATTTCCTCGGAGTACGTGCGCTTGGAGGATTACACCTTTTGTGTCATTCTGTGCTGAAAAGTTTGTGCTTGGAGATTATGATACACCCTATGTGTGTCACATCAGCTCAAGTGTCAGGAACAGATGTGATCAGCAAGTCATTTGTCTCCAATGCAGGCTGGCACTGCCCTGAAACCTGAACTGGAAGCATGATCAGCTATTCAAGATACAGCACTTTTGAAACTGAATAAATTGGCGCATTTTTTCTGACTGTGGACCTTATCACAACTAAATGTTCATAATCTTGTATCGTAATAGTCAGAAGTGATTCTTCACTGCAGAGCGCCTCATCAAATCTGTCAACCTAGTGAACAGAAGCACATATATGTGTGTGTGTGTGTGTGTGTGTGTGTGTGTGTATACACACACACATCTACATACAAAGTGTTTTTCCCAGAAAATTAAAAGTGGTTGGGAATGACATCCCCTTCCACCTTTTATTTTTATTTCTTTATTTTGAGACAGGGTCTCAATGTGTAGCCCACGTGCACCTCAAACTCACAACAGCCCTCTTGCCTCAGTCTCCCAACTGCTGGGATGACAGGTGTGTGCTACCTTTCAAACAAAATGAAACCTTTGCACCTGGGACCCTCTTGACATTTAAATTATACTTAAGTAATAAAATTTGATGAAATCTTAGATTATTTTCCACTGACTTTTGGAAAGAGATATGCATTGCCTGGCTGTGCTTTTAGGACCAATACATGATTTTGCTTAGGAAGTCCAGCTCCTTTGGCCTTAGTTTTTAATTGGACCTTTTCAGCTTTTCCACATTCATTCATGACTGTGTCTCAGAAAGCGTTACCAACTGGAGAGGGGCCAAAGCACAGGAGAACCACAGTGCTTGCGCCTGATTTGGGCCATGGTCGGACACACAGAGATGTGTTTAGGGTGGCCGTTCTCCAGAGAGCTGGGTGCTGACACTTGTCTTGAAAGTGATTGTAAGTAGATTTGGTTGCCCCAGACTCAGAAAGGGCTGTATTAAGTTCTCTTTCTTTTTCTATGGTAGAAACTTCAAAATTATAATGCTGCTGTTGTTGTACATACTACTGTAAATTGTGCGGGATTGTGTTCCTTCATCTCTGTTCTATCCCATTTGCTTACACGTGTCTGGCCCCTAAGTACTGTAGCTTTATGACAAGTTTTGATGAGGGGGCCTCCTTTTCAGGGCTGTTCTTTGAAATTATTTTGGAAATTTCTTGTTCTTCACCTGGCACAGAAATTGTTTAATTCATTTGTGAAGTTGTGTGGAAAAACAAAGCATAACAAACCAAACTTACAGAGTTTGGGTCATAATTATTTTCATCTGCATGATCTGATCAATTTATGATATTGGAATTTCCTGTCCATTGATGCAGAATAGCTTTCCACTTATTCAGGTCTTCATTATGTGCCTCAGTGCAGCCTTGTTTTCTGTTTAGCGTTTCTTCTCATTTTAATTTTTTTTCAATTTTTATTAGTACATTTTTGTGGTATAGAGTGATTACATCCCTCGTGGGGATTGGCACGTGTACATAATCCATCTCTATTTTCCTTTATTCATGCAAATAGGCTACACACATCAATGAGTTTCATTTGGACATCTCTACACATTCATATAACATACTTTAATCACTTCCTCCCCTCCGTTTCCTTCCCTGGCCCTCATACCTAGCTTCACTTTTCTGGGGGGAGAGGGTTCAGTGTTTATAACATATAAAATGTGATAAGAATACGATGACTATTTAAAGGAAAATAAAAATTCATTGCAATACAAGGCACATCATTAATTTCTCTTAAGACAGTCTCCCTCTCTTGGAACACTGCCGTTCCATCTTTCTGGCCACTTTCCACAGCAGTTGTGGAAGTCCTGTTTCATGAGAGGTTTTTCTGACACTGTCCTTCTCCACTGACTCAGTTAGAAATGTTTACAGCAAATGCTGTCAAATAAAAACATTACTGTGCATCCTCATCTACCTAACGATAGAATCTGGCATGATGGGAGTTCTTGGTCTTCCCCAGAACGCACAATGACCATACATTCAGGACAGCCAGCCACAACAGCACAACTAAAGACAGTCAGGAAAAGGAACTTCCAAGCTGCTTCAGAAATGGCGAAAATGATGGGACAAGTCTGTGTGAAGTGAGAGAGAGGATTTTGAGGAATGTTAATGACAATGTGCTTTTTCTTGGAATCCAGTTTTTAATTCTTTTTTCATTCCCTTCCCCTTTCCTCCCTCCTGCTCCCTCCATCTCCTAGTCTCCTCTCATTTACAAAAGATCTACTTCCTATTATCTTTTGTTGTTTACTTACACTTTGCATTTCTCATATAAAAGAAACCATGTGATATTGAAGCCTATATGCCTGATTTATTTTATTTTATTTTGTTTTTTGTCTTTTTGAGACAGGGTCTCTCTATGCAGTTCAGGCTGCCCTTGAGCTCACTTTGGTCCAGGCTGACCTCGAACTTGGAAAGATCCTCCTGCCTCAGCCTCCCAGGTGATGAGATTACAGATGTGTGCCACTACACCTGGTTTATAGGCTTGATTTATTTCATTTAGCATTATGGTCTCAAGGTGCATCCATTTTCTTACAGCTGACTCAAGTTTATCCTGCTTTATGGCAAAGTAGTACTCCATTGCATATAGACACCACATTTTCTTTACTAAGCCATGTGCAGCTTTTCCTACATGAAAAAACCCTATAAATGTTATTTAAAATATGAAGAGGAGAGTTCAGTAATTAGAGAGCTACTTTTCTTAATAGAAACATATAGTACTATAAAGATATCATCTTAGATTTTTAATCTTCATAATCAGTTTGAAATATTTTAAAATTTCCTCTGGAATTTCTTCTTTGATTCACAACTTATTTAGAAATTTGTTATTTTATTTTGAAATACTTTGGGGGGGTTCTAAATATTTCATTTTGAATTATTTAATTATGTTATAGTGAGTTAACAGAATCTGTACAATTATAATACTTCAAGTTTATCAAACCTAGTTTTATAACCCAAGATGCACTGAATTTTTATTGATCAATTGATCGATTGACTGATTGCAGGGCTGGGGGTTGAAGCCGAGGTCTTGCGCGAGCACGGCAGCCATTGCCTCGGGCACCTCAGCCATTGGCTTACTCGCCTCAGCTCTTACTTCATAATGGGTACTTGCGCGTGGGTTCCTATAGTAACCAGAATGTGCCGTGGGCATACCCGCGGCTGAGCGGGCCACTGGTGGCTTACTTGTTCCACGCCTCCTCGTTTATTTTGGCATTATTTCTTCTAGTGACCCATGAGAGAGGGGTGCGAACTCGGCGACTGGTAATTGTGGCTTTGTTACTTCCCTCTTTCACTTCTCTCAGTTTGTACTTAGTTGGGACGCTTCATTGTTAGATGTGGGGGCTTTAGCCCTTCGTGACTGACTTTCTTTTCCTCCATGAGAAGCTGCTCCTTTTCCCTGGTAGGGATCTTCATCCCAGAGTCCCCTTTGTTGGCGCTCATGCTCCTTGTCCTTCGGCCTGTGTACTTCATACATTTCTGTTTCACTTTTGACCAACCCCAGCTTCATAATCAAGCTTCCTGTGGCAGCATGGTTTGGGCTTACTTTTTATAATCCAGTAGGCAATCTTACACCTTATATTTGTGTGCTTTGTCTACTACGAGTTAATATAAGTATTTATATGGTTAGCATAAGGTCTACTATTTCTGTATTTTTTTTTCTGATAGTATTATTTGGTCTTTGTTCCTTTTGTCTTCTTTTTCTGCTTTCTTTTATATTAAATGAATATTTGATTAGTATTTCATTTTATCTCTTTATTTGATTTATAATCTATATTTCTGTATTGTATTTATTTCTGTAAACAGTTTCTAGTATACATCTTTAATTTATTACAGTCTTTTGTGAATTAATATTGTACTATTTTATGTGTAATGGAAGAACATTACAACAATAGAATTTTTTTCACTTTTCGGTCCTTTGGGTTATTATTGTCATAGATTTTACTTGTGCATGTGTTTATTAACCCTGTAGCACAGATGTTCCTCGACTTGTGAAGGGGTCATATCCCATCAGCCTACCATAAGTTGAAAATACCAGTAAGCCCAAGGTGCACTTAATACCCTTGCTATACAGAACATCACAGCTTAACCTGACCTGCCTCAAATGCACTGGGAATGTTTAGCTCAGCTGACTGTTGGACAAAATTGTCTGATGCTAAGCATGTTTTTGTAAACTGTTGAATAGCACGTGTAATTTATTGAATATTGTACTAAAAGTGAATTGGTTTCCACTAGCTGTATCTTACTTTTGCAGCATCACAAAGTGAAGAAAATCTCAACTGAACCATTGCAAGAATGTGAACTTCAAAGAAATTTTAAAAGAAGAACTTCCTTTATATTTACCTGCATATATATTCTGGCCACTGCTTTTCTCTCCTTTTTGTAGGTCTGGGTTTCCACATGGTTCTGTTTTCTTTCTACTGGAAGTACTACTAGTAATGCTGTGATGGCTACGACCATCTTTAGATTTTATATACTTAAAAATATCTGACTCTTCACTTCCCTCACAGGCCAGATTTTTGGTTTTAAGGTGTTTCATTGTCCATTGCCTTGAGTTGTCAGATGAGAAGTCAGACAGTGCATTCCTTCTTCCTCCTGTGTTAAAGATGTCTTCCATCTGTGTTTGCTTTAGCCACTTGGGTCTTTCTTTGTGTTCATTTTCTTTGCTTTGTTGAGCTTTTTGGATATACCAGTTTATATTTTCCATCTCTTATGAAAAAACAGACCACTGTTTATGCAAATATTATTATTTGCCTCATCTTTTTGGGAATCCGAAAGATGGGAATCCATCTGTGTGTATATATTATTATATATATTATTATATTATATTATAGTTTAATATATTAAATGGAATATATTATACAGTGTATATACTATTATACACTGTATAATATTATATTATAATATAATTATAATATTATACACTGCATATAATACTATTATACACAGTGTATATATTATTATAACTGTGTATGTATTATATATATACGCTGTGTA
>PVLD010035971.1:0-11344 GCA_004027595.1 Dinomys branickii | reverse complement strand
TAATATAAAGTTATCTTCACTTCTGTTAATACAAAAACGACTGAGGAAATACAGAATTATAGAGAACATAGAAGGGAATTAGCTCTGGATGCTGTCCTACATAATGTTACCTTCACCTTTGTTACTCAGTTACACAGATGATGGCCCATTTGATCATTTAATTTTTCTCCTCCCTCATTTCCGTTGCCCTACCACTCAATCAGTCATCTTCCCTGTGATAATAACTGTATTCCTGGGTTTATCTATATCCTTGGACTCTTGCCTTGGGAAGAGATATAGCTGCCTCAGACTATACTATAACATACATGAGTGTATATAAGCTACCACGGTCGGAGGTGGGAAAGCACATATGCTCACAGCGGACCGCCTGGCTCCACCCTGTCGTCATGCTATGGGTGGGGGCGGGTCCAATCCATGAGGTGCCCTGAGCGGGGCCCTCAGCGGAGCAGCCACTGGGCCCACTGTGGAGCAGCAGAGGAGCAGCCACGGGGCCCACAGCAGGGCAGCCGCAGGGCCCACAGTGGCGCAGCTGCGGGGCTCACTGCAGATCATCCGCGGGGTCCACAGCGGAGCATCCACGGGGCCCACTGCGGAGCATCCGCGGGGCCCACAGCGGAGCAGCCGCGGGGCCCACCGCGGAGCAGCTGCGGGGCCCACCGCGGAGCAGCCGCGGGGCCCACCGCGGAGCAGCCGCGGGGCCCACAGCGGAGCAGCTGCGGGGCCCACAGAGGCGTTTTACTTTTAATCATGCAATCATAGCTATGGTTTTGTTTGTTTTTTATCATCTCGTCCAAGCTGATTCCTAACTTTTTAAAATCCCACTTGCTGATACTTATTCAGTGTTCAAATCTTAGTGCAATTTGTGATGGACATAGCTTTTTATCCTCCATATTGCCTCACACTGGTGTGACTACAACTTGCAGCGGGATTTAATAGTAGTTTCTAGGAAAGACTTTGAGTGCAAGTACTTCTGTTACTAGTCCGTTAAAAGGCTTGGGGTGTATTCATGTCTGAATGTTCCTGGTGTTTTTGTAAAATTCAGCAGTGAACCCATCAGGCATTTTGTTAGTTGGTATTTTTTTTTTTTTGTAATTATTGCTTCAACTTCATTGTCTTTTATTGAATTATTCAGGGTTTTTACACACTGTTTCAGTTTTTGTAATTCATATGTATTTAGGCATCCAGTCATTTCTTCTGAATTGTCTAATTTATTGGTGTACAGGTTCTCAAAGTAGTTACTAATAATCTTTTGGATTTCTTACATGTCCACAGTGATCTCACCATTTTCATGTCTAATTGTACTGATGTGGGTTTTTTCTTTCTATATTTTGGTTAGGCTGGCTAAGGCTTTGATATTTGGCTTATTCTTTCAAAGAACCAGTTCCCTGATTCATTGATTCTTTGTATTTATTTTAGCCTGCATTTCATTGATTTCTGCTGTGGAATTTAGAATTTCGTTCCTTGTAATAGTTTTAGATTTGGATTGTTCTTATTTTTTTAGGATTTTGAGGCTATTTATTTAGCTCTCCTTTTTTTTTAAAGTGGGCATTCATGGCTATAAATGTCCCTCTTAGGACTGCTTTCCATGGGTCCTGGTATGTTGTACTGGCATTATTGTTTAGTTCTAAAAACTGTCTTATTTCTTCCTTAGTTTCTTCTGTGATCCATCGATTATTCAATAGTGTATTGTTTAATTTCTTTTTATTCCCATTGGTTGCTAGTTTGCTAGTTGTGTTATAATCTGATAATATGCATGGTGTAATTTTGATTCTTTTGCCTTTACTTCAGGATGCTTTATTGGCTAATATGTAGTCTATTTTGGAGTTAGCCCCACGTGCTGCTGTGAAGAATGCATATTCTGTTGTTGTTCGGTGGAACACTCTGTAGAGAACTATTAGGTTAATTTGTTTGAAGGTTGGTTTAACTACGTTATTTCTTTGTTGAGATTTTTGTCCAGTTGATCTACCTGTTTATGATAGTGATGTATTGAGGTCCTGTACTATAATTGTGTCTATGTTTATCTGACATTTTATGTCCAGTAGAGTTTGTTTTATGAAGTTGAGAATGCTGGTATTTGGTGGACAGATGTTAATAATTGTTATTTTTTTCCTGTTGAATTCTTCTTTGAACTAATAGTATAGGTGGTGATGTCTTTGCCTCTTTTTGTCACTTTTGGCTTGAAGTTAACTTTGAAAATATAATTGCTACTTTTGGTTGTTTTCAGGTTCCCACTGCATGGATATTGTTTTCCATCTTTTGATTTTAGTCTTGGTCTTTCTTTTGCGGCGAAGTGTATTTCTTGTATACAGTATACTGTTGGATTTTTATTTCTTGATCCATTCTGCCAATCTGTGTCTTTCAATTAGGGAATTGAGACCATTCACATTCAGAATAAAGGTGTTGACTTCTTCCTGTCCTTCCATCATTTTCCTATTGCTGATTTTCTTTCTTACACTCAGCTTTTCACCCTTCCTGGCATGTTCTTTCTATTGGACCTTTTGGCATTGTTAGCTTTATTGTCTCTTTATAGTGTATCCCTCAGAATTTTTTGGAGTCTTGGTTTGGGGCACATAAATTTTTTCTTAGGTGGAAATAGTTTAGCTCTCCATCAATTCTGAAAAGTAGTTTTGCAGGATACATCAGTCTGGGTTGGAAGTTGTTTTCTTTTAGTGCTTGAAACACTTCAGTCCAAGTTCTCCTGGCCTTTAAGGTTTGTGCTGAGACGTGCACTGTGATTCTAATTTCTCAGTCATTCATTGCTTTTCTCCAGCAGCTTTTAAGATTTTGTTCTTACGCTGGACTTCTGGGGTTCTGACTGATGTGTCATGGAAAGGATCATTTCTCTGATGGTGCCTTGGAGTTCCACATGCATCATTTATCTATGTGTTAAGTTTGCTTCCCATATTTGGAAAAGTTTCTACTACTATTTCTGTAAAAAAGCATTTTTATTCCATTTGTGCTGTCTTCTGATTTTTCATTAATTCCAGTAAATCATAGAGTAGTCATCTAATCTCTATGAGTCATCTAGTGATGACATTTTTTATGTTCTCTTTTTGTTTTTTAGGTATCTCTCAATAATTTGTGACCAACACCAGCCCTGTGTTCTAGTTCTGATTCTCTGTCCTCACACTGGTAGTATCTGCTCTCCATGCATTCAGTACAATTTTTAACCTCCTAAATATCCAGTTGGTCCTTTTCATGGACACTAATCCTTTGTATACTGGACATTCATGTTGTGTATCATTTTGTTTTGGCAATGGGAAAACTAACCAGTGCTAGAACCATGTATGCATCTTTCTTTGAGAATTTTGTTCTTATATATATGCTGTGAAGTTTTGCATATTTTGTTGTCTCAGGTATATTAAAAATTCTTGTCTCATATTTCTAGTTCTTAAAATTTTACCAATGAGGATCTAGGCAGAACACTTAGCAGTAGTGACTCAGCAGTGCTCCAGTCTGGCCTGACTTGATGATATTTCTATTGAAGCTGCCAGAAAGAGTTATTAGGAACCAGTGAAAAAAGAGGATAGCTCAAAATAATTTAACTGAAATGCATCGATGGTGTAAATAATGCTTGGTTTTAAAATCTAGCTAACAGTCCTGCCAGTCAAGAAAAATGTTCCTTGAGAGAGAATAGCAGGAAAGGCTGTAAAGTATACAGATTTATCACCAAAAGGGGTGTTTTGATCCGTACTTGGATAATATAGTTGAATTTAGCAGTATGTTTATTTCAGAAGCAACATGGTGAAATTTCAAAAATTACACGATATGAATCATAACCAGCTGTAGAGTTGTCAAATGATGTACACTGAGGTCCTCAAAGCTGAGATCGTGGAAAAAAATCTTGAGTAGCCATAATTTTATTAACCACAGTTCTTTTGCCATCTCTCTTAGGATAAAAATTTGTGACAATAAAAATGCCTAAACATGTAAGATTCACAAAAATAATGAAGCATCTTTAGTACGTCTTGTGATTCAGCATAAATTCGGCCCTAAGTCATGTACTGCTTACACTGATATTCAAGTATCTGTTTGATGTGAATTACTGGCTGAAACTAGGCTTTGAAATAATGCAAATCTTCAATCATCAAAAATGAATTTGCTTTCATTTTATTTGCTATGTAGCAATTATTAAGGCAGGCAAGTGGCATGAGTATTTATAAGGAACAGTTTCCACAAGAAATGTGTTTTTTTTTTTTGGTGGTACTGGGGATTGAACTCAGGACCCTGCACCTGCTAGGCAGACATTTATTCCACTGAGCTATATCCCCAGCCCCTCCACAAGAAATGAAGCAAATGAAAATCTTTACATCATTTAAACAAAGCCCACAAGTAAAAAATTTGCCAATATCTTTCTTCGTTGTTGCCGCCATTGAATAGATTCTTAAGGAAAGAGGAAGTTGACTTACTTGAGTTTTGTAATCTTGGTCATCTGCTGGTTACAGCCCTTCCTAGGAGTTAGATTAGAATATCATTTTTTTCCTTTTTCCTAAAAGTAAAACGTGGCATAAGAATGGCCTTGGCTGATTTGTCAGTGGTGATTTCACCCTTTCCCCATGTGTCGCTCCATCATTTGTGGTAGTTTCCCGGAAGAGCAATTGCTTATTTGCTCCTTGTCAAAGGTAAATGCAGCATGTAGCCTGTGTAAAATGAGGGAATAATAATTTACACGTGCTTTCAAAAGGATAATCTAGTTCCTGAGCAAGGAAAATGTTCATAACAGTTGTTTGGTATCAAAACATGTAATTCCTCCTTCAGCTAATGATAGAGGATGTCTGAGGTTCTTCACAGTAAAAATTCTTGATCTCTACTCCTCTTCACTCTAGTGTCTATCAGAAGCCTGTCTGGAGAAGTGATATTTAAAGGCATATAGGGGAAAGAAAGAGGGAGGCAGTGAGTGTTCATTTGTGGATTAATAATTTTTCTAAAACAAAGCGCTTTTTTGCAAAATGTGTTTCCCTTTTTGCTATGGCTACAAGGAAGCTCCAAGACATGTTTATTAAAAATTATAGTAACTAAATTAGCATTTCAGGCTAGTATATTTGCCTGATAGTTCAGTTATTCATGGTTTTTGCTTTCCCATTTTCATTTTTACTGTATTAGTATACATGTAAACTCCTTCACATCCTTTCATCAAAGCATAGGTTACAACAAAACAAAACAAAAACTCAGAACCTTATTTCTGTCTTAATTGCTTCAAGTGAGGTCAAAATCCCTTTCCATTTTCTTCCTGCCACAACTCTAGAAAGCTGTTTAGAAACTTGAGTTAATGAGACGTGGTTGTTTTGTGTGAAGTTCACTATAGTCATGGACTCTGTTACTAACTGGGGCCTTTTATTAATTGGATCATAATATTGAAATACAGAATCACAAATACAATTGGAGTAGTTGCATTTCAGGCTTTGTGCTCTAAAGGAAATTATTGCAATGTACCAACAGTGCGATTCCAGCTAGCTGCAGTGTGACTGTTGTGCTGTGTTCTCATATCTGTAAATGTAAGGATCAAGGGCTCGAATGTGAGCTCAATGGGTTTGCCAAGGAGACCTTTCTGTTTTGGTTACTTTATTCCAGTGTCTAGTATGTAGTACAGTCTCAGTAAATATGTGCTAAGTTCCTGTTTCAAGAAATATGATTTATCATTTGTGATATATCTATAAATAGTACATCTGGAGTTAAATTTAATCTCTGTTATATTTCTGAGTAGGACAGGGGCTGAGTGGTGAGAGGAGGAAGAACACAGTGGTGAGATTACTCCCTAAATCCGCATATTTACCATTTTTGGTACTATTCTTTCCTGAGTAGATATAAATATCCATTTGATACTGTTTTTCTTCTGCCTAAGGAATTTCCCTAATTATTACTTATGAAGTAGTTTTGTTGATGGTAGATTATTTCAGCTTTTGTAGGTCCAAATAGGTCTTTAGTCTTAAGTGAACTGAATGGAAAGAAAATATATCCATACTCACTGTGAAGACACACGTATGGCTTGAATGGAGCGTGGAGTATTTCTAACTTTAGTTTTTTTAGAAAAATTATTTTTATTAGTACATGTTTGCATGCTTGTTAGTATGTAATGATTGCATTCATCCTAAGGGGTTAGTACATACACATAACACATAATTCTTTTTTTAAAAACTTTTTCCCTCCCCTTCTGTATTTCTGACATTATGATGTCCAGCTTAAGGTGTTTATTCATTAAGAATGTCCAGCAAAGCTTACCGCATTTGTAAATTATCTCTTTATCAGGTTAATATTTAAAACTTTTGCTAAATGACTTACCTTGAGCTAGATACAAGCCTAAGTAAAATATTTCAACATAAATCAGTGTAAACATCCATGTTTAGTTGTTGGCACATGGCTTCAACAGATGAAGAGCAGTTATTATTCAACACAGCTATAAGGTCCCGAGGGACAAGGTGAGACGGGAGTTATGCAGGAATGGAATGGCCCAGCTTCCCAAGAATTTTCAAATCTCCTGCAGCCTTAGTATGAGTTTTATAGGTGATTGACTTGCAAAAACTGTTTTCCACGGTCTGCTGGTGTTAATCATCAACAGGTATTACTGGATGACTGTGGCTTGTCTAATAGGAGAGTTCCAGAAAGAACCCAGATATAAGAGTCCTGAGAAATTGGCTACTAGGTTGATAAAGATGGAGCAGAGCTCACTATCAGATGTGATTTGCATTCTTTAGTCCACAAAGATTAAGACTGACAAGATTTGTGCCTAAAGGTTATAAAGGACAGGTATTCACTGGTCTTGAAGGAATCTCAATATTTACATTCACTATTTCCTGTCTCTGGAACACGAGAGATTTTCTTCACTGTATTTATCACTATTTGCAGTTCATTGTCTATGTCCAACAATGACAGTTAAGTACCATGAGAGAAGAGATGGTCTATCCTACTCACTGTGGTATCCCAGAACTAAAAAAAATGTTTGCTGAATGATCGAATGGAGCAAAAATGGCATTTTCATTGAGTCATGAATCATGTCAAAAGAGAAGGACACATCTTGGCAGTAGGAGTTAGTTTTCATGTTCATTAGAAGAAAAAACTATAGAAAATACTATAGAAATTTCAACCTTGATAGTATTAACCATCTGATAGTAATAATATAAAATATTGGTGAATGATGGCTCCATCAGAGTTTATTATGGGCAGTAAGGGGCCAGGCATGGTGGTTCATGCCTGTGTCCCAGCACTCTGGAAGGCTGAGGCATAATTGGAAGTTTGAGTCCAGCCTGGGCAATTTAGCAATCTGGACTCAAAAATAATTTCTTTCAAGAGAGTAGTAAAAGAAAAAGAAAGAAAGAAAAACAACAATAGCAACATACCAACATCACAAACATAAACAAAACAAAGCAAGCACATTAAAAGTGATACAGGGTTTCAAAACAAAATGATAGGAATTAGCAGTGGTTAGTATATTACATATTATATATTATTACCTTCAACTATGTTGCTCAGATTACAAGATGTAAGAATTGGAGATTGTGCAAACCATTGAAGAAAATTAAAAAATAATTATTAGATAAAACATTAGAGATAATACAGAGTTTCACTAGACAAGATGACAGGAATTCACCAATGGTTATTCCATTGTATATTGTTGTCTTCAAATCAGAAACTCAGATTACCAGATACACATGCAAAATTGGTCAGAATATAAACAATTTTAAGCATTAACTGTTCCTTTCAATATACATCAGACATAAGCAGTTCAGTTATCCCAGATATTCTATCTATCTATCTATCTATCTATCTATCTAATTTTGCCTTCCTTCTTTCTTTTTTCTTCTTTCCCTCATCCCAGTTGTTCCTTTGAGCAATTTCTTTCCCTTTCATAACATCTATTGTAAGTTTTGAGTTTTACTTACTCTTTCAGGTTCCTACACCAGGCAGACAATATGATGTTTACACATGTGGGTCCAATTTATTTCACTTATGAGTATGGTCTCCTCAAAATTT
Source organism: Dinomys branickii (assembly GCA_004027595.1). Classification (NCBI taxonomy): domain Eukaryota; kingdom Metazoa; phylum Chordata; class Mammalia; order Rodentia; family Dinomyidae; genus Dinomys; species Dinomys branickii. Next base: position 3,376 of record PVLD010035971.1, on the reverse strand, counting down.
TTAAAAAAGGTTTGGCATGCAGCTCAATACAAAGGTCTTATTTCAGTCCCCAGTACCAAGGGGAGGAAAAAAGCAGTAAGGATTATGGTATGCAACAGTTCGTGTCTTTTTAAAAATTGGTTTTTGTTTGTTGTTTTCTATCAGAAAGCAGAATACTATACAAAATAGTTTGTATTCTAATCCAGAATAATGTTATTTTTTTCTTGTTCTCTAGATTGTAGATTGTATCTTTATTGGCCTCTGAGAGAGGACCAAAAATGGGACGAGGTAGGTGGAGGCTTGGAGTCACAGGGACACTTCTGTCCGAATCCACCTAACGGTGGGTGCAGCCCCAGGGACTCCAGGCTAAGAAGCCTTGGAGAAGGAGGCTGTTGGGAATCTGAGAAAGCCACGCCCTCTGGAGTATGCGCAGTGAGACTGAAAAAAAATACCCATAGAGTGTCGTGTCAGAGCCCACTTAACGCTTCATCTCGCTCCATCCTCTACGTGCTTCCTTGTGTTGGAGCGCACGTCGGAATTTGATGTGTCCGCAGGGAGAGTCATAAAATCAGATAGGCGTCCAACACTTGCTCATACGTAGAACACCCTCCCTGATAGGATGTGCGTTATTTGCTTCACAGTCAAACGAATTTATAAGAAGCTTTATAAATTACAGGCTGGGGAACTCTTTAGAAGTTTCATATGGAGTAGGGAGCAGTGAATGGAAAATAATACCGCAGTAAGCATAACTGCTGACTTACGAGTCTCAGATATCATTGATATTGTTTTTATTGAGTGAGTTGGGTTCTGGTATCATTTTACCGAAGCTAAGACAGTTCAGGCCTGATAATGCCCTTGGTTGCCTAATCCTGTTTTCTCCACAGTGTTTAAAGTTTCTCAACTGCAGATTTTATTCAAGTGGATCGTTCAGAGACTGGGGAAATGGTGCAGTGCCACAGGAAAGATGAGTCTTAAGTGAGTAATCTGAAGGCCTTCTCAGGAAAGCAAAGATTTAAACTGGGCCCCAAGAAAACGAATGAAATTTGCATTTACTGCCTTCTGGTATGAAAGCATACCAGAAACTTTAGATACTTTTCTTTAGATACACTTAGCTTTCCTTCATGGTAACTGATAATATAGAGTAACGCTATATATTAAGGGACATTGTTTGCATTTTACAGATTGGAAAACTGGGAGGCATGTACGCTAGTGACTTGATAGGCTAATAGAGTACTGGCAGAGCTCGACTCAGGGATGTCTAATTGCCAGATTCTTGTTATTTCTACTATCCCATCTCCGCTCAAATATTACTTTTAGATGGGAGTACTGTAACAGGGGAAGGGATCTGTGCAAGGAAGAGGAAACACAGCAACAACAACTGACAGAGAAAAGCCTAATAAGACAAATAGAATTAGGAATTGGATCCTTTCATTGTATAAATGCACATGCAAGATGTTGTGTGTTAAAGTGGTGGGTCCAACATTCAGAGCATTTGGGAGTGCGGACTTGGTGGCTGGAGGCACTCGCTGAGATTGTTTAGGTGACTGCGGCCTGGAAGGTAGTAAGGGGCCTTATAAGGGTGGAGAACTCCAGCTTTGTCATGGGTTGCTCCGGGAATTGACTTGGTCGTCGCTTGCTTATCTGACTAAAAATGGCAGAGGTCATTTCAGCCTCTCTGGACTATTTTGGGTGAGCTTGACAAGTCAAACTGGAGTGGCCTTACACTTAAAATTATACACACAAGTTTGTGCTACTCCTTATTTTTCACATTTTTTTATCTTTTCAGGTCTTATGATCAAGCAATTAACCAGTCACAAAGTAAACTTTCTAATAGCAAGCTAAGAGGTTTTAAAATGTTTTCTTCAAGGAAGCAATTGAAAGGTTATTGCAGTACCATCCGCTAGTCCAGTATTAGCACTGCCAACGGTTAGTTCCTTCCAGAAGCCTAGCATTTGCCAGGATGATTAATGCTATATTTGTTTGCTTCCCTTGACCCACTGTGCTCTTCCTCTTCTATTATCACACCTATTGCAGTTTAATAAAGTTACTTATTCTAGATGTTTTTCTCCACCAGTAGAATGTTTTCTCCTAAAGGACAAGGCTAAATTTAATTGCCTCAGTTTCAGCTCAGTGCTTGGAACATAGTAGGTGCTTTATAAATGCTAGTCAAGCTAATAAAAATGTTTTACAAACCTCTGAGAAATAGGCTATTAGGAGTAGTCAACACGGGAAGGGAGCCTAAGCCTCCTTTTGTAACTAAGTTTGCCAAGCCCTAAATGGCAAAATACACAACTGACTTCCTGATGCAAGTGCCAGTTGTCACTGGCAGCAAGCTGCTCTTGCTAGACTGCATCCCCAAACATGAACATGCCTGTGAGGCCTATCACGTAAGCACCACTTCTGTTGGTGGGATTGTACTGCTTCTACTTTTACTGGAATTTTCCTTTTAATGAAAGGACACCCAAGAGCCATGGAATGAGTGTTCTTGCCACTGGGCATCTTCTACAGAAAACTACAAGTTGTTCTGAATTATATGCATCCACAGCTTTGTAAATCAATGAACTGAATAAATGCACAAAGTCCTCTGATACTGCTGCTAGGAAAATAATCTTTCTCCAAGTTCAGCCTTAATTATTTTGGTCTCACAAATGTTATCTGAGGGAGTTGGCTATATAAATCCTTTTATTGTGACTAGAGATTTTGTTTGCAATTTCTGGGCAGCGGCCTTTTGGAAATTTACTGCCACATGCTCCAAATGTGCTTCTTTTTTCAGATAGTAATTGAAGAAAATATTTCTTCACCCTAGAGATGTGTCTGCAGCATCCCCTCAAAAAAAATAAACACTCAACCCCCACCCTGAATTATTCTTGAAGTAAACATGGTTTGAGTGTCACTGTGACTTAACCATTTGCATCAAAATAGTCCAAATTCATGGTGTTTATAAGTCAGAACAACCTAGGTGTTCTCATCACAGCTGATCTCTACAGGGATCCATCGGAAGTGACACCAAGAAATATTTAGTCGTCTCTGTTTTTCCTTGAGAATAATTAAGAACCTGAATTAGTAGACCATTTAGGGTGGTATTTTTTTGACTTACCTAATCTGTGTTATTAAACAACAAGAAGCAAAAACACTTTCTCTGGCAAAGTGCTGTGCCAGGAACAATCGTGCTGAGACAATCCTGTTCTTAAGAAACTCCTTTCTATTTTCTTTGTATATGATTTCATTGCTATAAATTTCCCTCTGAGGACTGCTTTCATTGCATCCCACAGATTCCGATAGGTTGTACTTGCGTTTTCATTTATTTGTAGGTAATTTTTAATTTCTTCTTTAACTTCTTGTGTGATCCATTGGTTATTCAGTAGGTTGTTGTCTAATTTCCACGTGTTTATGTGGT
>PVLD010035970.1:0-11351 GCA_004027595.1 Dinomys branickii | reverse complement strand
GTCGAAGTCCAGTTTAGGATGCCATGAGGTGGCCAGGAGTTTGAAATGACTCCGAATTTGGGTAAATGCGGACATACTGAGAACGAGACGAGAAGCTTACAGATGAAGAAATGTGAGGACGTGCAATGAAAACTGTAAGATAATTTTGGGGAAGCCAATCAGCAAGCTGATAAATGTGATATTTTGGAAGTTAGTATGCCTTTGAGAAACGTGAGAATTCGAGTGGCATAGAACCGGGAAGTGCTACTGTCAGCGCGAGAAGATGGAGAGCGCAGCCTTGGTGGAGAAGTGGGAGGGCGCCAGCGAGGAGCAGGAGGAAGACGGTCACACCGGGCCGGGGAGGGTGGAGAACGCGCGCCTGGATGCGACCGTACCGCAGCGGAAGGACGGGCAGTGGTGAGCGAGGTAGGTGGAAGGAAGGTAAAAAATGTAGAACATGGAAGACCACAAAGTACAAAAAGAAATTTGGACTTGATTGAGAATGGGAAATTCTCCTTCCTTATGAGGAAGGCAAAGGCCGGAAGGCTGGCACCTTCTCCCTGCCGACTGCGGTGAGGTCCCGCAGTGCTTGTTTTTCCTGCCGCACTTCTGACCTCATGTCTTTCCGGGAGGTCCTAACTTCCTCTTGCCCTGAACCCAGAGGACCAGTGTCGTGCCAGTACTTTCTGGTCTTCCTCTTCCTCTGCCCAGGCGATCTCCAAAAACGATACTGCAGTTAAGTCTTTCCTTGCTTCAACAATCCATTTGTCATGACTCTGACCTCGTTTGCCCTGTTTCCAAGCACACAACTGAGCAGATGAGGAAGGACTTTCACAGTAATGTTCCGTTGATGACAGGGCCGGCTCCGCAACGCAGCTAGATTCTTTCCCCAGTGGTGAGCGCCGGCACTGACAGTGAGCCAGACTATAAGGCATGGAGCTTGGACCTCAAGCTTTTTCTGACTGGGGAGATAGTCTCAAGGAACTCGGTGTTATCACAGTTTCACGCTTAGAGATGAGGAAACTCTAAAATTTCTTAGAATGAAGTTCTGAGTAGTTAAAATCTTCCCCTGATCACTGCATAGAGTTAAACTGCAACGTGTAGCAGACTCTTTTATTCTGAAGTCACTGGTTTAAAGACTGCTGTTTATTTTCTAACTTATACCTCAAAAGACTTTCTGGGCCCTTGACAAAGATTTAGACAGTGTCAAAAGACTTTGTACTATTTTTGTATTTTATTGTTTAAATTTAATAATCAAGTGGTAAGTCTTTGAAGTCAGTTTTAGAAGTTTTTTACTTAATAAACTGTGGTACAGTGTAATGTTAGCATTTTATGCTTTTATTTATTGTAGAACAATTACAGATTTAAGTTTAGTTATTAAATGTATACTTTTTTAAAAGAAAAAAGACAAAAATGTAAAAGTATAGATAAAGCATTAACTCTCCACACAAGGAAAACTAATTGATCAAATGAAGAGTATACAAACTGGGCATGGTGGCACATGCCAGTAATACCAGCACTTGGAAGGCTGAAGCAGGATGATCACTGCAAGCTCAAGGCAAGCCTGAACTTCTGAAGAAAAGGAAAAAAATAGAGTATATTTGTTGCTTTATGGTGTATACATGTGAAAATTAATGTGTAGTACATTTACATGTAATTCCAAAAACTGCCTTTCCCCACTTTGTTATAATTTCTATAGTTATTTTTACAGATTAATGATTTTTGAAAGTTTTTAAAGCAATTGATTTTGTTATTCCAAGTTGAAAACAAAAAAGAGATAAATGTGGACTTCTGCCCAATGAAATACTGATCTTTGCATTTCATACTACAGAAATAAAGCACTACACACCACAGAGAATATGGTTCATATAATCTTTTTTTATTTTAAAAAATAAAAGCACAAAAACATATTAACAAACAGACACAAATTAGCATAAGAAATAGTACAATCAAAACTGATTTACAGACAAGGTGACATGGACTCAACAATGGTTGTTGCTTTACCTATTGATATCTTCGAAGTGTATATACATGAACACAGATACAGACATGCAAAACTGGTCAAACAATTAATCATCTCAACAACAGAAAAACACAAAAAACAAAAAAACCAAAAACAAAAAATGAAAAAAAAGCCAACAATAGTTGCTGTTTTGGTTCATATAATCTTATTGAAACATTCCACAACAGAGTTTCTTATTGATACCTCTGTATATATTCACCATAACATGGTATTTACATTTTTCAGAGTTCCTTTTTGATGCCTTATTTTCTGCTGGTGTGTCTAACGAGGTCATGTGTACACATGTACACACATTTCACTGTGTACCCTATGATGTCCTTTGTGCGCATTCCAGAAAAGAAAATGGAAATTATTGCTGAGTGTAACCTTCCTAACATTTGATTAAGATTTCCAAATAACCTTCATAAACATTCTCTTCTATTTATAAAAGCAGAATTGAAGTTTAGAGATAACTGTTTGGCCAGTGGTTTTATAATTATTTTCACCTAATTTAAAATGTTACTTGTTTTCCTTCTATTTAATAATCTGCTAGAAAACTGTACTAGTACTAGGTTATATTTTTCTTATTATTGGAAGTGACGTTGAATATTTTTCAAATATCTTGTCAAAGTGTACTTTTTTCAATTATTTTGTATTGTTTCTCTTGTATATTAAGAAATGCTTTTGTATTTTTTAGAATTTAATGGTAAATATGCAAGTATAGTATTTGTCTTTTTTCAATCACAAGTCTTGTAAGCACATTTTCACAAATGCACTTTCCTTTTATTATGGTTGTTAAAATTCAGAAAGTTTCAATATTTACATAAAAACAAATTGTTGCTTTTCTGTATTTATTTTCTTTGACATTTAACAGATTATATATTTACTGATCTTATTTTATTTAGTATATATAATAAATACAGACTATCATGGGGTAGAAAATTCATTTCTTTTCAATAAAATTATTTTTTCACATTCAAGAAATAAAATTACTGTACAACCAAACCTTCAGGAAGAGTGTCTTTTGTAAAAGATGGAAGATTTATGCAATCTGAAGAGAAACCAGAGTAAGGAAGAGAGTCTTTTGATCTCATAGTTATAATCTTAACCATTAAAATAATTTCTGCCTGTAATGTGCTCTTTCTTTCTAGTTTTAATGTTTACCTTTAATTCTTAGTAATGTTTTGAGATAAAACAGAGACTCAATCAGGTAACTTTACCTATGGTTCAGGAAACATTTGAAATGGAAGTTGAAGACTGTTTGCCCTAAAAGTTGTGTGTAAGAGACAGCTCAAAAAGAAATACCAGGTGGCATAGATGAAAGGAGAAAAGGAGGAAGGAAAAAGAAAAAAATGTATATATATATATATATATATATATATACACATAAGATAAGATAAGATAGTTATACTACTGACTTGTTTCAGTTCATTGAAAAAAATGGTTTGTGCTTATATGGTTTGGTCAGGTATGCATGCCTGTGTTTTGTAATCTGAGCAATTACTCTGAACATATCAATACACAGTATATTAACCATTGGTAATCCCCTATTATCTTGTTTTGCAACTCTGTAGGATTAGGTTTTTTTTGTTATTTGCTCTTTAAAATTAAAAAAAAAAATGAAAAAGTTGTGTCATCTTGGTGATAATAGAGTCCTCCGGGTAGAGGTAGCACTTGACATCCCCAGAACACCCCAGTCCCGCGACAGCCCCAGCAAGCCTTACACACCCTTTACCTCAGCATGAAGGTGTGATAGCTTACCAGAGCCTTTCAAATCAGTGGCATCTTTAAAAGCCATTTAAGCAAATGATTTCTGCTTAAAATGTACATGTAAAATTACATTTTAACTCAGAGAAGGGATAACCAAAATTAGTGTTATATTGCAGTATTTAAATTTAATCGATATATCAATTAGTTTTGGAGCCTGTTAAAATGCAATTAGTATTCATACATAACATAAGTCTTAAAACTGTCGCTGAATTTACCACTTCAACCCATTTCACATGAACTACTTTTATGCAATCACTGCTTACAAAAGTTTATTTTAATGATGCACTCACTTTTTGGAAAGAACATAATTTCAGTTGAATTCTGAATTATTATATGGACAATAAGTAAAAACAGCAAATTTTCCATGCTTCCATTTTTGCTTTCACAAAGGAAAAAGCAAACTACATGTTAGTCCTTCAAATTCTCTTTTCTTTCTTTGAACCTTCTTTAAAACGTGCAAAGGTTGAGAACTGTGTTATGTGACTAACAACTACTGCTAAATAATCTTGTACTCTTCAGGATTAAAACTTAGGCTTCGCTTTGGCAGAGATTACATAAAGAATAACAAGTAATATTTTAAGAGGTGGAAAAAATCAGAAATGTTTTCTTTAGAGTCAGTCCTCACAGAAGCATTTGAAGACCCTCTCCAGCATTTCACTGAATACTGGGAGACAGTGTCCAATCAGTCCCTCAGGCTGTACGCCCCTCAAGTAGGGGAACTGACTGCATTGGCTCTGCGTTATATTTTCAAGTATGTTGTTAGATCATGCCTCCTAGGAAAGATAGACATAGTGTGTCCCTTCAGAATAAAGGACAAGTTTGTATCTCCCCACAGGTAAAAGCTCAGGGAGACTCAGTGCTTATCATAAACCGCTGAGTCCTCTCCATCTGGAATCTCTGCCTTGGTGCGCACGCGCTGCAGATGTGGCTGCCTCATACTCTGAGCTCGGGACCCGGAGAAGCGGTGCCAATGCTGTTGACTCTGTCCGTGACCGTTGCTATGAGTAATAAAATCTATTGCTCAGGCCCAGGGTTTTTCTGCCAGTTCTTTGTGATTATACCTGCCTCATTAATTGTGGTAGACTGGCTCATTAATTTGAAAATCACACACACTTCATTGTTTCCGATTTTGAGGTCCTGGGACATTGGAAAGTATTTCAGAGTCCATTCAGTAGATGTGTCGTCCTTTTAGGCAACCTGTCTACTGGTTTGCGCTGGGGAAAAAAGAAAATGCAGAAAGAGATGAATACCAGAGAAACCGTCAGGGGTCAAATCTCACTGATGAAAGAAAGAAAGAAGAAAAAGAGAAGAGGAAAGTAATGGGAGAAAAAGTAAAAACACAAGACTGAAGTTACCATAAAAAGACTCTGAAAGGAGAGAAGGATTCAGAATTAATGGAGATTTTAATATGAAATGATCAAGGTAGTACTTCCTAGGACTTTCAGTGGCTGTGCTGCTCGAAGTCTATGCACCGACTGTTCTGACACGCAGTGAGCGATCTCACCTGGGGGTGCATGTACACTGAGGCCTGGGCCATGGCTACTGTCTGGCCATGTTATAACCGTACAAGAGAAACCGGAAAGCAAGAACATTTTAGAATGTTGAAGTCATAATGTAGACCTTTATGTTTCCAGCATCTGGTACGTATTTTAGGCTGTATTATCTCATAGCAATAGAAATTTTAGTTGTGAGGATAATGAAGATAAGTAGATAATTGATCTATAGATATGATTATCAGGCAGAGAGATTTGTCTGAAGCATTATTACTGTAGGCAAACAGATGGATAAAAGGTCAGAAAAGCATTGAGATAAGAGTCTCTGTAAATAGAAGACTAAAAAATTATATTTAGGTTATATAAAAGGAGTGGTCAGAAAAATATTCCACATCTAATATTATAACAATAATATAATTTTATATGATCCTACAGCAATAGAATTTTATTATAGTCGTTTAATATAGTAAGCTTATATGAAAAAAGTACATTACTGACTATCATTGCTTTTTAAATAGTAGTCTTATTGAAAAATTAAAAGCAGGTTTTTTCAAACATTGCAGCAGTGGCGCTGGTCCTCCTTCCAGGAATAGTATTCATGAACGGGCACAAGAGCAAGCACTGTGCATCGTCATACGCTTCCTAAAGCAACTGTGCCACCTACCAGTGCATCTAGGCGTTAGAGTCAAGATGTCAAGATTACTGAGTTAGGGAATTCTTACTCTTCCCAATTAAGATAGTTAACTTGGATAACTACTTAAATATGTATAATTTTCTTAATAAAATTCATTATCACTTTAAACACACACAAAATTCACCATCTTTTTAAAGACACACACACACACAAATAATATTCACCATCACTTTACATGCACACACAGACACACAAACACACACCATTTATCCATTTTGAAAATGTAATTACAAAGCCATAATTCTGTTTAATATTCATCAAAGTAATATCTTTGTTACATACAGTGGGAATTTGCAACGAGGGTCTTAGGTTATATACAAGCAGCAAGTGGCTCGTCAGGATCCTAGCACCCCCTCAAGGCCCGGGCCATCTCATTAAGAGCTGGTTTCACCGAATTTTTGCTTTTGGATTTAGTGCTTCCATTTTGTCGTGTATTTTTGTTTGTGTCTCCCCTTGTGGTCCGTGGGATTCAGACCTATCCTTTTCCTTTGTATTGTGCACCAAGTTAATTAATGATAAAAATCTTCATCCTTGAGCAAACACAGAGAAGTTTTGAAGGGGACTGAGGCGTGGAGGGGAGACTCAGCAAGAGAGAGAACAAAGACAGGAGATCAGCTGCTGAAAAGCTGCTTTGCTCAGCATGCTGGACAGGACCGGAGATGTCCATGTGGTATCTCAAAGACTGAGTATTTTCTTCTGGAACAGTCATTTGTTTGCTTCATTAACTACTTCATACATAACTTGGAAATTCTAGTCTCTTTAACAAACCTAAGGAGGGAATCTGCAGAAATCTGTCGGTGGCAGAGTTGTCACTCTTTGCTGCAGATAGAATCTGTGCTTGGTGCTCACGCATTCCCACAGCACCTTTCCAAAGTACATCTAGGTTGCTGCGCTGGTTTTCTTTGTTGTTAATGGCTTTGTCCCATAGGAATCTGCAGCTACATAAAATGAAACCACTGATGTGTGCTTTATTCATCTATTAAACAATCATGTTAATAACCTAATGTATAAGGAGTATTGTACTATCTGATACAGACTATGCAAAAGTACTTTTAATTATAGGCCTTGCCTTTAGAGAGCCCTAACGGCAATAGGTGATTAGTATTCCAAGAATATTTATCAATATATCGAGGAGTATATTTCCAATCAGAATATCAGTAAAAACTTGGTGTTGTAGATAGAATCAGAATAAGAACTTCATGGACTATTTAAGAGTAGGTAAATATGTATGTATAAAGCTATGCACAGGAGTTAAAAGTCATTACATCTGAAAGGTAAACAGTACTAAGCATTATAATAAACATTTATTTATATCTTATCTGTGTACATATATGTATATGTCTGTTATATTCCTGTGGGGTATTTATATAGTGTGTACATAGAGAACACATTGGTACTGGTCACTTGCCACTCTGTATATTTACAAATCATTGCTAATACCTTGTCCTTTTGCATATACAGAAGTTTCATCAAAAAATTTTAAAGAACGTCTGAAAGGTTTTAATTATCTTGAACCACTTTGATGCACTTAAAATAATAGTAGTTTTTAAACATAATATAAAGATTAAAAGAGTATATAAAATACATAGCATATAATTTGATATGTTGATAAACATTAATTAATCTTTATAAGCACCCTGTGAATTATCGCCAGCGTACTGATATGACCTGAGTCTGAGAGATAAGAACTTGTCCACTGTAAAAGCGTAAGTGGGAAGGCCAGGCTGCGAGTCTAGCTATATAGCCTCAGACCTAACACTACTATGATATATAATGATTGAGTTTGCAATAAGAACTTCTTTTAAAAAGGAAAATACAAAACATTCACACGCAAGGCCATCCCAAGTGGACTAGTAAAATGTACAGACTTTGCTGACCAGCTTTGTTAATTTCCCTTGAGCCTCGTCCTTGGAGAGGAACAGCAGCTCTCTGAACCCTCAGAACACGCTTGCTGGAGGACACGAGCAGTGCTGGAAATGTGCTGAGACCTACCAGGTCTAACATTAAACTATTTATTTCAATAGCAAGAACTTTCGTCTTAATACCAAAATATAAGTTGTGCTAAATGAATGGTCTTCCTAGGAAGAACATAATGTGTACCATTGATCTGTTTGATTAGCCAAACTGGACCTTTTGTGACACTCTTAACAACAAAGATCACACGGAGTGGAATGCAGTGCTGTGGACACAAGTGAAGGTCAGCAGAGGCTTCTTCCCAGGAAACTGGCACTTCAGCTAATGTTGACAGATAACAAAGAGTTGAAATATTTGTTGAATAACCATCACATCATGTGCATGGGCTTGGTGAAGGAGGATTGAAATGTTATGGCAGTGTTGTATCAGTGTTTACAAGAGAAAGGATTTAATAAAGGACACATTGTCTATAGGATTTTATAATATTCACCCAAAGAGTGAAATGCAAAAGAGTGCAGGAAATCTGTCCACACACTGGAGACCCAAAGAATCCTGGATCCAGCTGAGAGCCTGGATCCCATGGCAATCTCTTGCATGAATCCAGCTGAAGACCTAGAGCCCATGGCAATGTCCTCTCAAAAGTCCAGCTGGAGGCCAAGAGCCCATGAAAATGTCCCATGTAAGTTTGTTTCGGGATCTGCAATGGGAAGGCCAAAGACCCATAATGGAAGCTAGAAAGTCTGCACTAGCCTGGTGAAAAATCTGTGCCAGCAGGGAGGGATCTGCCCTGGAGCCAGGAGGCAATACGCTAAGGACCAGAGCTCCTCTGAAAAGAGCCGCAGCCATCCTTAGTGACAGTAAGGACTTGGGCCCCCCAATAATGAGAACAGCTGAATTCATATCAGGAAAGCCAGTGTGACAAGCTTCTCCAGGAGAATCAACAGCATAGCATCTTCCCCTCCAGTTCTCTTTTTAATCCTCTTGGCAACAATCCTCAGGTGGGCCTTCCACAGGCGAGCCCGTGCCGGTTCATGTCAGCTGGGCGTCACAAGTTGACCAACAGTTGTCTATCCACCACAGGCAGGATGAGAAAACCCAGCATTTCTGCAGTGAGGAGAATGGGGAGGGAAAGAGGCCTGTGACACTGGGGTGGTAGGACCTAGGGCATCCGGGGATTTGTAGGCCAGTAGAAGGATTCAGCTTTATATGCTGAAAATAGTACTCTGGATCAAGAGCAGCTGACAGATTGGGATAGAGGAGAAGTGAAACTGGTTGACCAGCTCTTAAGTCATCCAAATAAAAGCTTAAATTAGAGGATTGGTAGGAATGGAAGGCACTGGAGGGGCTACCGAGATTTCAGGAAGGCAGTGCCACGGAATTCTGGGTGCGGGTGCCAAGGGAAACGAGACATGCATGAGTATCAGTTCCTGCCGGCAAAGCAAGAACCCTGACAGGGAGATGATGGGGTCTCCCACATCTCAAAGTTTTTCCTAAAAAGGAGTTTTTCGCTCTTCAGTTTGTCATCCTCCGTCTCTTCTCTGGTTGTTCAGAGCAGGCGCCTGCCCACCGTGCTTGACTCCTGCCCTCAGTAGCTCTCCTAGCGTTAAGTCCCTTGGGTCTGGCTGGAAGCGTTCTCTATCTGGTTAGATCACCGTGTCTTCCTGAGCCCCGCAGAGGCCTCTCCACCTCTCACACTGTTCCTAACTCGTGCCCCACAATTATGTCCAAGCAGTTTCTCAATATGCAAAACCAACCACTCCCTGTTTCACTAAAACCCTTCCCCACGGCTCCTGATGGCTCACAGGACAAGAGTGAAAACCCCACACCACTGCAGATCCCGTGTGCTGTGAGGCTTGCTTCCTTCTTTATCCTCGCTTCGCGTTCCCTGCAGCGTTCCCCACTGTCAAAGACACAGCCACAGACAACTTCCTTTGGCTTCAGGAATGCATGAGACTCTTTTCCGCTCTATTCACCGGCCACTTGCTTCTCACACACTATTCTCATTTTGTATTGCTCGGTTCAGTCCTCCCTTTGCCTCACTGGTGTCCTCTTTGTCACAAGTTTCTCTCCAATGTTTGTGAAGCGAATTTCTCCTGTCAGTAAGACACTGCTCAACTTTCACAAGTGTTAGCATTTACCTGTACATTAATTCAACTGTCTATTTAAATTATTGTCTTTCTCTATAGTACGTTGAGAGCATGGTGAGATGTGACTGTATCTGTGCTGCGAACAACGTGTACTTGGAATATACTTGTCCACAAATCGATAACTTAAAATTGAATTGAAACTGAATTAACTGACATGGCAGCCTTAACACAAACTCAAAATTAAATGCATGTTGGTGTAGAGACAGAGGTGTGCCGACAAGAAAATGAAATGGGGGTCTGCTTAGGTCTCTTACATAGTCCTGACTAAGAGGAGTGAAAAACCAACTTTGCTGAGGAGATTTCCCTGGGAAGTAAGCCAAGGACAGGGGTAAAATAAAGAAAAAAAAAAAAAACCAGACAAGGGAAGGCACCAAATCGCCTTGGGACATGCGGGAAGAGACCGGGAAAAAGGGGACAGGCAGGACGCAGACAGAAAGTCAGGGGCACAGATGATACGCCGCCCGCTTCCAGTGAAGTATCGGGAAGCGAAGAGGGGCCGACTGGCTTCAGTGCAGTGTGTGTTCCCGCCTACACAAGAGCGTGGACACTGATATGCACGTTTATTCACTCTGGAGTCACCGTGTCATGCACCCCACGGTCACTCCAGAGTACATAAGAGAAGCCGCGCATCCCCTTACCGACCCTAAGCTAACCGTGACCAAGGCGCCCACCCCCACCAGCTGACCTTCCCGCAAAGGGAGGCCTGACGATGCACATCAGGGACAAGTACTCAGACCAAAACCAAAAGCTGCACACACCACTGGGAAACATGATACGAGGCAGCGGAGCCTGGAAGCCACTTCAGTTACGCCAAGTTCCGGGCGGAAAGGGTCTCTCGCCCACTGAACAGCTGAAAGCAAAGGGCCCCGGGCTCCTCTGATTCTCCAGCATCGCTCTCCTGATCCTTCCTCATCAGGGCGCCCGTCTGTCTTCTCCTTTCTCCCGCCACTTGTTCTTTAGAAATCAAGTGTCCTCCTCTCATTCGACTTGGTGCCTCTAATTTATTGCTGGGCTGAGGTACAACCCTAACGGGCTGCTCCGACCGCAGAGCAGTGGTGCTCGTGCCCATGCAACACTGGTGTCTTGGTTACTTTCTCGCATCGCTGAGACAAAATACCCCAATGCCCAGTGTTAGGGAAGCAAAGGTTGTTCAGCTCCCAGGAGGGGGAGGTTTCAGTCCGTATCAGCGGTCTCCCAGCCGGGGTGGCGGGCGCAGGAGCAACAGTTTAAGGTGGCAGAAGACAGCAAATGCAGCGAGAGCAAGAAGGCGGGGCGGGAAGCAGGCTCTTCCTCCCCTGTGTGGTAAGCAGCCGCCTCCCCAAGGGCAGGGGCAGCACTCACACCCTCCCCGC
>PVLD010035969.1:0-11338 GCA_004027595.1 Dinomys branickii | reverse complement strand
AGACCATATCACCTTGTCTATAGATTAGTTGTGATTGTACTATTTTCTATGATAATGGGTGTCTGTTTGTCAATATGTTTTTGTACTTTTATGTTTCTAAAATAAAAAAATATATATATACTTTTGAGACAGGGTTTCCCTAAGTTGCTAAGTTGCCAAGGCTGACTTTGAAGTTGCAATCTTCCTACCTCAACCTCCCCAGAGTGCTGATATTATAGACATGTACCAGCATGCCACACTTTGTTCCCTTTTCATTTGGTTGACAAACCAGAAGCCACTTTTACCTCCTACAGAACAAAGCTCCTTTCTCCTGTTCTAAGAATTTTAAAATCATACTGTATATACCAAGAAATATAACATTGCAATGGAAAGTTCATATGCAGCCCATCATTAACATAGTTTCAGTCAATAAAAGCAAACAAAACCAAATTTAGATTATTATTATGTAATCTAATGCTGTATCATAAACTAACAATAGGCTATATATATTTTTTGCTGTAATACACTTCATACAGCTTGGCTTTCTTTTATTACATAAAAATTGTTTTGCATAGGGTCAGGAAATCAAACAAAGAAAAGTCACCTACACAACTTTGGAGGAAAACTTGCATGTGATAGTAGTAATCAGTGTTCTCACAATAAAAGATATGCTTCAACAGAAGGGCTTATTTGTGCATGGCTCTGCAAGAGTAACTAATGAGCTCAATGTTTTAGTGGCTGGAGTCTTTCACTAGTGGCTAAAATCCAAGCAACAGAACTGCCAAACTGAGTATAAAGGTTAATATATGAAAAGGTCAACAGTCATGATGATATTTTTGTCCCCTCTTCTAATGGTCTCTTGTATTTCACAGAAAGCAAATTAAACAAGCATAAACTCTCAGACACCAAATGTACTAATTATTCACTTAGAATTTAGAAACAGCCCTAAGGCTCTATAACTTTTAATATGAGTAAACAGTAAAAATATTAAGAAAAAATATATATTCATAGATTGAATCAGAAAAAATTAAAAGAACAATAAAATCTCTAAAGGTATAATGTACCAAACATTTCTGTTCTTCACTTCAGTTTTAGAATCAACACATTAAATACTCAAAGTAAGCATCTTTTCTATTACCTAAATAAGAAAACTGAGACCATGAAATATGTGACTTATTCCAAGACATAAAGTTTCAGAGTTGGATTATGGGCTTTCAATTGTTTATTATTTGCAGTGTTGAGTATTGAACTTCAGGACTTGTGCATATTTGGCAAGTGCTGTGTTACTAAACTATAGGCCCTATCCCTGGAATATAGGTTTCCTAATCCCTAGTACACTTTTTCTTTTGCCTCCTACACTGCACATATTACAAATTATTTATTTATTCACCTATTCACAAACTTTTGTTTCCAGTTTGACAAATACAATTGCTATGAATATTTGCATACAAATCATTATGTAAATATACGTTTTTCATTTTCCTTGGTTAAATACATGAAAATGGAACGGCTGGTTCAATTGTTAGTTTTATGTTTAACTTTTTTTTGGTCTTTTTGAGGTAGGGTTTCACTATGCAGTCCAGGCTGGGCTTGAACTCACTTTGCAGCACCAGCTGGCCTCAAATTTGTAGCCATCCTTCTGCTTCAGCCTTGGGATTGCACCACTGTACCTGGTTATGTTTAACTTTACAAAGAGCTGACAAACTGTTTTTCAGTGTTCAGTTGTGTAAATTTACATTTCTATCCAAAATAAATCTGTAAGTTCTACTTGTTCCACATCACTGCTAACATTTCATATATTAAGCTTGTTTTTAGCCATTAGAATGGGTATGTAGTGGTATTTCATTGTAGTTTTAATTTATATTTTCTAATGATGAATGATATTGAATATCTTTTCTTGTGATAGTTTTGCTATGGCTATCTCTTTTTAAGGTGATGTATTTATTCAATCTTTTGGATTTTTAAAAATAAAGTTGTTTTCTTATTGAGTTTTCAACAGTTTTACTGAATTATAATTAACAATATAATATTCACTCAGTTAAAGTTTACAATTCATTAAGTTTCAACATACTGACTTGTGAAACCATTTTGAGTAATTTCAAAAAAATTGTTTTATAACAAAAAGAAACATATTCATTTTCTATGATCAAGTTTTGGTCATTCTTTATGTATGCCATATTAAGTATGATTTCAAGACAAATTTATCTAGGGATTATTTATCAAGCCTTTCAGTTTCACCACACAGGACCTGAACTTTATTTTAAAACTAACCAGCATGTAGAGCCATAAACAACAGCTGATGTAAATGGCTGAGATGAGTATATTTAAGGGGGTCCACCAGCATTGCAGAGTAGAGACTAGGAGTGAAGTGTGGCCTCTCTGGAACCTTGACTCAACATACCATGAAGACAACAACTTGAATAGAAGAAAAGAGTTGGAACTTTGGGAATTGAGAGAAAACAGATGAGAATGCTAGAAAATGTGGAGAAGCTGGAGAAACAGAGCCCAGTACAGAGAAAGGACAGAGGCAGTCTGGAAGGCTCACTGTGGCTCCCAGGGAGAGGTACCTACCTCCATTATAGACAACTAAGAGAATGAGATGCTGTGCCACTTACACTGCACCCTTTCCTCCCAAATTGTATAGAAGTGGTTGGATCCTTGGACAGAGGCAAAGATCTATAGTTAGCCATTCTCAGAGGACATCACTAAAAATCAGAGATGCTCTCCATACTAGCAAAAATTTATTTCTACTATTATGAAATTGCATACCTCGGTACCCAAAAGCCTAATAGAAACATGAGAAAACAAGGTAATGAGATACCTGCAAAACTCCTAACTTCCCTTAAAGTTGATTCATGGGCCGTCAAAAGCCACATGGCTGAATTATTCAAAATGATAAAAGAGCAGATAAAAAAGATCAATGAGGTGCCCAATGATCTCACAGCAGAAATAACTAAGCAGATAACATATTTAATAAACAAAATGATCCATGAGTTTAAAGAATACACTAATAAAGTTAGCTGAACTAAGCAAAATGACCCAGAAATAAATGACTTGTTTATCAAAGAACTGAAATCCTTGAAAAAATACCAAACAGAAATTCAGGACATTAAAAACTGTATTAAAGATGTGGGCACTAGAAGTGACCAATGTGAGCACAGTGTCAGAACTAGAAGACAGGATTGGTGCTGGTATCCATATACTTAAATATATATTATAAACGAGAAAACATGAAAAATGGATCCAAAGGCTGCTGGATTATGCAAAGAAAACTAATCTGAGATTAATTTGAATTAATGAAAAAAATCAGAAGATGGAAGAAATGGCCTAAAAATCTGTTTAGAGAAGTAACGGCAGAAAAATAACATATAAATAAGCATGTTATAGAAACCCAGATAGCCAGGACCAGAAAAGAATCTCTCCATGGACATCATATACAAAATCATACAAATCCAACAAAAGGAAAAAAATAGTAATCATACTCATATTAGTACTACCCAGACTTGTAAACATAATACTTAAAGAGAAGGGGAAGTTGAAGTGAAGTGTTTCAAGCCCTAAAGGAATACAGCTTACAGACCATACTGATTACCCCAGAAAAAATCTTTCAGATTTTATAGACAAATAATTTATACAACAAAACACATCTAAAAGAATTCAAGATGAGTAAATCAGCACTCCTGAAGTTTAACAAGGATACCTTAGCAAAAGATAGTAAAACCAATAGTGTCAAAACTCAAAATGAGTGAATGAACAGGGCAGGGTGGTTAGTTAATCAGAAGGGAAAAAAAAGGAGTACCAGTAACAGAAAATTAATGCAATGACAGGAATCAATCAATACCTTTGATTAATAACTCTCAAGATGAATGGCTTCAATTCCAAAATCAAAACACACAGATCAGCTGAATGGATCAAGCAATAAAATTCAAAATTCTGATATATACAAGGAACATATTCAATCCAAAAAGTACTTCATAGATGAAAAATTAAAACATGGGAAACAATATTCTTTGCAACAGGGACGATGAACAAGTAAGGCTGGCTAACTTATTTTCTATTTCTATTCTTCCCATGTGTAACCTTGTATTAGTACATTTTAGATATACATAATAATAACATTCATCATAGGGAATTTGTACCTGTATGTGACATATTTTGCTTTTTGTTTTTTCCACTTCCCTCCCCTCCAGCCTTTCTTTTTCTGCTTATTTGCAACAGCTTTGTTTCCATTTTTCCTTCTATTCTCTTGTTTTTCTCATCCCTTCTCTCCTCCCCTTTGTTCACTTTCACATTTGAACATTTTGTTCACATTTCCCAATATCTACTGTATATTTTGTTCCTTATTTACACTCAGTTTCTCACATCAGAAAAACAATGTGGTATTTAAACATGTATGTATGATTTACTTCACTCAAGAGTATTGTCTCATGGTGTATTCATATAGCTAGAAATGTCTCAAGTTTATCCTTCTTTATGGCTGAGTAGTACTTCATTGTATAAAAAAACTCATCTTCTTTATCCATTCAACAGTTGATGGGTATATGTGCTATTTCCAGCTTAACGTATTACAAACTGTGCTGTTTTAACATGGGTATGCATATATCACTGTGGTGCAATGCTTTTAATTCTTTAAGAAAGATGCCAAGATGGCGAACAGTTAGCTCAAATGGAACCTCATTTTAGTTTTTTAAGGAATCTCCACACTGACTTCCACAGAGGTTGCACCAATCTACCTTTACACTGAGTGTGAAATGGTTCATTTTTCCCCATAGCCTCTCCAGCATTTGCTATTGGTTGATTTCTTCCCAATTGCCATTCTTGTGGAGTGAGATGGAATCTCAGTGTTGTATTAATTTTCATCTATCAAATGACCAGTGATGTTGAACATTTTTTTCATGTACTTGTAGGCCATTTCTACTTCTTCATCTGAGAAGGGCCCTTTCATTTCAGATGCCCATTTTTGGATTAGATATTTAAATTTGGGGGGTTCTGATGCTTTTGAGTTCTTTATATATCCTAGATATTATTCCTTTGTCTGAGGAACAGCTGGCAAAACTTTTTCCCACACTCTGAGTTATGTCTTTATTTTGTTGGTGGTTTCTTTTGCTGTGTAAAAGTTTTTTTGTAAGATGAAATCCCTGCTGTTGATACTTTGTGATTTTCCTGTGCAACTGGGATTTTGTTTATGAAGTCTTTGCCTATGCCAGTGTCTTCAAGAGTTCTACCTATTCTGTCTTCCAGCAGATGTAGTTTCTGTTTTAATATTTAACATATGTGCTGCCAAATTGAGCACTGTTTTAATATTTAGATATTTGATACATTTTGATTTTAGTTTACTGCATGGAATGTATTTGTTTTAATGCTCAGCATGTGGAAAGGCAGTTTTTCAGTACCACTTATAAAAGAGGTTATCATTTTTCCTGTGAAGTGTTTGGCTGCATGTCAAAGATAAGAAGGCTGAGTAGTTTCTGAATCTTCCAACCTATTCCATTGATCACTGATATTTTTTGGTGGTGGTGGTCGTGGTTTGTGTGTGTGTGTGTGTGTGTGTGTGTGTGTGTGTGTGTGTGTATGTGTTTGTGTTGTCAGTACCATGATGTTTTTATTACAGTACCTTTGCAGTATAATTTCAAATCAGAGATTGTGATTTAACTTGCCTTTGTTGTTCAGAATTGCTTTTTCTATTCTAGGTCTCTTTTAAATCCAAATGAATTTTAGGATTGTTTTCTGTAATTCTATGAGATATACTATGAATATTTTTTAGGGTTGTATTAAATCTGTACAAAAGTATTGAAAGTATGACCATATTCACTATATTGGATCTTTCTATCCAAGAACAAGGGACATCTTTCCACTTTCTGATATTCTATTTAATCTCATTTTTCAGAGTACTGTAGTTTTCAATCTAAAATTCTTTTACTTTCTTTTTTAGATTGATTCCTAGGTATTTCTTTTTCTTTTTTATGCCGTTCTGAAAGGTAATGTTCCCCTAATTTCTCTCTCAGTGAGTTTATTATTTCTGTAAAGGAATGCTATTATTTTTGAGTGTTGACTTTGTGTAAGGCTAAAGTACTGAATTTAGTTATTACATCTAGAAATCTTTGTGTGGTTTTCAGGGTTGTCTATGTAGAGTATCATGTCATTTTCTAATAATGGCAATTTACTTCTTTCTTTCCTGTCAATCCTTTTATTAGTTTCTCTAGTCTGATAGCTCTGCTACTGTTTCTAGCACAATATTTAATGAGTGGTGACAGTGCCCACCCTTGTTTTGTTCCTGTTTTTAGAGTGAAAGTTTTCAGCTTTTGAGTATTTAGTATGATGATGGTTATTACTTGGTCATAGATGTCTATTAGCAGATTGAGATAAAGACGATCTATCCCAATTTTCTAAGTTTTTGAACCATGAATGACTGTTGGACTTTTCTAAACACTTTTTCTGCATGTCTTGAATTATCATATGTATTTTGTGCTTAGCTCTGTTAACATGGTGTATCAGATTTATTGATTGGCATATTTTTAACTATGCCTGCATCCGTAGGATGTATCTTCCTAGGCCATGGTATATAATCTTCTTGATGATTTACCATATAACATTTGTTAGTATCTTATTGAGAATGTTTTGATTTTATGTTCATTAAAGAGATTGGCCTGTAGTTATCTTTTTTAGTTGGATCTCTCTCTAGTTTTGGTATCACAGTAATGCTTGCTTCCAGTAATTAATTTGAGAGTATTGCTTTGCTTTCAATTTCATTAAAGCATTTGAAAAGTAGTGGCATATGGTCTTCTCTAAATTTTGTGTACAATGCAGCAGTGAATCCATTAGAGCTTGGGCTTTTCTTTGTTGGTAGGACTTAAATTACATCTTCAATTTCATTGACTGATATTGCTGATTTATTTAGAATTTTTACATCTTCATTCAGCTTTGCAAATTCCTATGTATATAGGAATCTGTTCACTTCTTCTGTGCCTTCCATCTTATTAGAATACAGTTTCTCAAAGTTTTTAGATTTTAGCAGGATCTCTTGTTATTTCATCATTTTCCTTCCTAATTGCCTGAGTTTGAGTATTGTCTTTCCTTTTTTGGTAAAGCTGGCTAAAAGTTTGTCAACTTAATTTAATCTTCCAAAGAACCAGCTCTCCAATTCATTGATTTTTATACTGCTTTTTTTAGTCTCCATTGCATTAATTTCTGCTCTGATCTTTATAATTTCCTCACTTTTGTGAAGCTTACAATATGAGTTGCTCTTTTTCTAGAAGTTTGAGGTTTAACATTAGGTGGCTTATTTGAAATTGCTTCTTTTTTCCGATATGGGAATTCACTGCTATGAATTACCCTCATAGGACTCCTTTCATTGCACTCCGTAAGTTCTGGCATGTTGTCCTGATATTATCATTTAAAAGAGAAACTTTTAAACGATCATTTAAAAGAGAAACTGGAGAAACTATTTAATTTTTTCTTTAACTTTGTCTGCCCCATTGGTTGTCCAAGAGGGTGTTGTTTAATTTACATTTAATTGAGTTCTTGTTTCTTTTGCCATTGATTTTCAACTTCATTGAACTATGATCTGATAATATGTTTGCAATAATTTCAATTCCTTTGCATTTACTTAAGAATTATCTATGAGCTAGTATGTGGTCTATTTTAGAGAAAATCCTGTGTGCAGCTTTGAAGAATTTGAATTCTGATGTGAGTTGGAATACTGTACACACACAGATATATTTAAGATTGTTAAATATTCCTGTTGGATCATTCCCCTTAAAAGAATGCAGTGACATTCTTTGTCTTTCTTAATCAATCTTGACTTTAAGTTCAAATTACTTGCAAATAGAAAACTCCTACTGCTTTTTTTTTTATAGGATCCTCTCCCATGGAATATTGTTTTCACTCCTTTGACTTTCAGTACATGAATTTCTTCTTGAGTTGAATACATATCTTGTATGCACAATATTGTTGGATCTTGTTTGTTGATCCACTCTGCCAGTCTGTTTCTTTTGAATGGTGAATTGAGACCATTTATATTGGTAGCTATAACTGATATATATTGACTTAACCTTGTCATATTATTTTACTGCTGTTGGTTCTCTTTCTTTCTCATCTACGTAATTACTTCCCCTAGGCTGTTGGATTCAATTTGTTTGGGTTCATGGAATTATTTTACCCTTTATGTCTTTCTGCATTCTCCTTCAGAATATTTTGGAGTTCTGGTTTGGTGGTCATGAACTTCTTCTTCTGTTACTTGTCATGGAAGTATCTTATTTCTCCATTAATTTTGAAAGATAGTTTTGCAGGGTACATTAATAAAAACAAGCTGAGGTAAACAAAATGACACAAAACATGACTAGCTTAGCAAATCACTGGGATCTGTGAAATAATACTAAACAGAAATCTAGAAGTTTGAAAGGTCTATTGAAAATATGGGCAGCAGATGTGATCAATATGAGGATGGAGCATTACAACTGGAAGATAGGATTGATATGTGCACTCATATAGTCACAGATACCTTAAAACAAGAGATCATGAAAAATAGTTATAACAGCTGCTACATGATGCAAGAAGACTAAGATTAATTGAAAGTAGTGAAAAATGAGAGGACAACACAAATGGCATTAAAAATTATAGAAATAATAACTGAAATGAAGGAAAAATTGAGACTTTTATAGGTAAATGGATGCAACTTCAGACATACTCAAAGTGAAATAAATCAGACTCTCATGTATAAACATCATATTGTCTCCTTAGTATAAGAAGCTGAAAGAGTAAATAGTATCTAAAATGTAAAATAGATATTGCAAAATGGGAAGAAACTGTTCAAAAAGAAAGAGAAACTGGGATGAGGGAAAGGAAAAAAGAAGGAAAGTAAAAGGAAAAATAATTTACATATGCAAGGTAGCTAAGATAGTTATTCTACTTATTTCTACTAGTTCATTGAAAAGAATGGTTTGCACTTATAGTGGTTGATCAATTTTTCATGCTTGTATCTTGTAATCTGAGCAACTACTTTGAAGATAACAATACACAATGTAGTAACTATTGCTACTCTCCTAATATCTTGTTTTAAAATTTTGCATCGTTTTATTGCTTTTTCTCTTTAAAAGAAAAAAGAAAAAAGATATAATAGCCAAAAAGTTTCCAAATATTGGGAATTCATCATACAGAGTGTGAGGCATATAGAACCCTACACAGCCATGATCAGAACTAATCTCCATGAGTCATTATAGTAAAAAGTTCCAAAAGCTTAAGTCAAGGAAATAATTTTAGAAGCTGCTAGAAAAGCAACAAATCATATATAAAAGTAAATCCACTAGTATTACATCAGAATTCTCAAAACAAAATGTAAAGGACCGGCCAATTTAAGTACAGTTGGTTAATACCTAAAAGTAAATAATTTTTATCCAAAAAAGTTATATACTGCAATACTATCTTTCAAAATTCAAAGAGGAGATTTTTTCTATGACAAAGACTATATTAGAAAATTCAAGATCACAAAACCAGCACTTCAAACAATATTCAAGTATATATTACAAAGACAGTAAAGCAACAAAGTAAAAAATTCTAATAGAATGAATACAACAGGTATGGTCAGCAGTAAAGCAGACAGGAAGGAGAGAAAAGGAATTGGTATCAGGAAAATAATTCAGTGACAAGAATTAATCAATACTTTTCTGTAATAGCTCTCAACATGAATGGTCTCAATTCCTCTGCCATAAGACACAGATAGTGGAACACAACAGAAGAAACAGAAACTATCCCATGTACATAAAGCTATTTGATCACTGACACAGGGCTGAAAAATGTACACTAGAATAAAGATTGTCTGTCTAATGAATGGTCTGGGAAATTTGGATATCCACATGCAGAAGATGGACTCTAGATTTATATATCTCACCATGTACTAAACTAAAATCAAAATGAATTAAAGATCTAAATGTTAAAATAGACACATTCAAATTACTGAACTATATAATAGCAACAACTCTTGAAGACACAGAGGGTAGGCAAGGGCTTTCTGAACAGAACCCGAGTGGCACAAGAAATAATAGTGAGAATGGGATATCAAATTAAAGTTTCTGCACTGCAAAGAGAATAACTGCTAGAGTGAACAGACAATCTACAGAGTGGAAAAACATTGCCAGCTATTTCCTGTAGAAAGGACCAACATCAAGACTATATAAGGAAATAAAAAATACACCCCCCTAAAAGACATAACAAAAAACTGTGGTACCAAAATCAGTAGATGCTTCTCAGAAGAAGTACAAAAGTCTACTAAATACAAGAAAAATGCCCATCAGCACTGGCCATCAGAGAAATGCAAATTAAAACTCCACTGAGATACCATTTTACCCCACAAAGAATGACTACCATTAAAAAAAATCTAATCATAACAAACGGTGAGGAACTTTACCACATTGTTTGTGGAAATGTAAACTAATACAACTGCTATGGAAATCAGTGTAGAAATTCCTCAAAAAAATGAAAATAGAAAATCAATTTGACCTAGCTCTCTCCTTTCTAAGTATCTTCTTACAAGTGTTAAATTCACCACATCACACAGATATATGCATACTTATGTCTATAGCAGCAAAATAAGAATAGCTTGATCTTGAAACAATATACATGTCCATCAGCAAATGAATGGATAAGGAAAATGTGGTATTTATACACAATAGAGGACTAAGCTGCCATAAAGAATCTTTAGGCATTTGCAGGTAAATGGATGCAACTTGAGAACACAGTGTTAAGTGAAATAAGTGAAGCACAGAAGCTCAAATATTGCAGGACTTCTCTCTCTGTTTCTGGTACCAGGAATCAAACTCAAGACCTTGTGCTTGCCAGGCAGGCAGTGTGCCACTGAGATATCTCTCCAGTCTGCATGATTTCTCTTATATGAGAAATACAAATAAAGAACAAAGTGGAAGAGTGATAATAGGAAATAAGAAGAAGCTCAAATTTTCCCCAAAACTACATGTCCTATTGTTTTAAAAGTCTTTCAATATGTATGCTAACTGGTTTCATTTTTTCTACTAGTTTATCTTTGCTCATAAAAGAAAAACTTGTGTTATGTTTTTTTCTAAGAATCTTTTCGGTTTATATTTTGTATTCTGTGTAACTACTTTGTAGATAATGATACACAGTATAATAATTATTGTTATTCTCTTATTAGATATTGAAATTTTGTTGTATTTTTCCATAAAATAAAAAAAACCTTTGAATAGAATATTTTGTGAATTTTATAAAAACAATGCTGCAATGAAAAAAAGTTTTTCCCAAAACATTACCTTTTCCTCCCAAATCAGTAAAGTTTCTAGAATAAAAAACAAACAAACAAAAGCACCAGTATTCCATTCAAAATGAACCAAGA